>JBDJHY010195048.1:0-11747 GCA_039654485.1 Withania somnifera | reverse complement strand
GTAGGGCCTATGGAATTTTTACGAAAAAAAACTTTGTGTATATAGGAATCAATTCATATTATTTTTAAATATTCTAACCATTTAAATGAGAAAGAAAGTTTCTTAGATAAAGAGAAGTATAAATTTTCGAGATGTTATCTCTACCTCTTATGTGAAAACAACTCAAACTCAGTTGATTGACGAAGAAAAGAGACTGACTAGAAAGATGAATTCATATAAAATATATTAATAAAGAGGTTGATCCCTCAAAGAAGTTTATCATTGAAAATCCCAGAGAAGGAGTAAAAACTAGACAAGGATACAAAAAGAAGGTAGTGTTGCTCTTATTTCCTTAGTAGAACCAGCGTAAGAAACCTTGAATGAAGGTGTGATGGAATATTTTCCTTGATCTCTTTGAAAGTATCTACACCAGATTTTAGTTTTAATATCTTTCTAGTTTTTTAAGAAACCTTCATTTATAGCATTAAACAGAATACAGTTTTTCAATTTTTAAAAGTCATATAGATGATAATAGTAAAAATAGATATTCCAATCACTTTAATAATCACTTATTTTTTTGGAAAATAGTAAAGATAAAAAGATTAAATTACTATTTTATGAGATTAACTTTCTCAAGAATATTTTATTTTCCTCGGGATATGTTTAATCCCTTCCCGATCTAATTCTGAGAAGTTGATGCCTCTCTTTTCTAGTAAGTCATAATTAGCTTATTGTTCTTTAGTACAGTCTTTTCAACTATCTCCTTTCTCTTTAAATTAAACTTCCTGACTCAATCCTCACAAAATTCCCTCAACAAACTAAATGGCTTTTTCTCAAAAGTCTAATCATTATGAGGCCTTAGGGAATTCTTCAAGCCATACTCAAACTGATAAAAATTCAAATGATACTCCATCGTATCATTCTGTTCCATCAGATATTATGATTAGACTTAAAGGGTTGCAAGTGAATCTAGCTACTCTTCTTGAGAAAATGAAATTGCTTTTGAATGAACTCGCTGCAAATCTAATTTATCAAGGATGCTATTAGAGGATAAGCTTTTCTTTTGTCTACTTATTGTATAAAAAATTCTTATTTAATTTATGATTATCCCTAGAATTTTTGATTGATGAAGTAGGGGGAGACAATATACACTTTTTGTTTGCATAGATACTGTGTTAAACATAAATGTAAAGGGAGATAAATGGAACATCGGCTTAAATGTAGGAAGAATACTGAAATTCAGGGGGAACCTTGCTCAAAAGTAGGAAAGTTAATTATATTGCATTATTGTTGTCATCCATAAAAAGGGGAGAGATTATTAGTGCCCAAATTTCAATTAATGGCAATAAAATTTTAGGGAATCCATCATGGAATTTGACTAAAGGAATTATCTATCAAAATAACAAAAAACCCAGACTTATTACTAGAAAATGCTGAACAAAACATAAGACCTTAAATTCTAATTCATTAGTGATGATGCCGGATAAATTGAGGAGAAGTATATCTTGGAATCGAATGGTCATTTATTTCTTTTAGTTTCCACATGACTATCTTCCAGAATAATGCATTCTTTCTACCTTCAAAGGTTTAAACGACTGGAAAATAATCACTCTTGAACTACTAATGGATCAAGCGTCTTTTTAATAAATGAATCATCAATATGATTCACTTTTATTATTGGAAATAGTCCACCATATTAAACACCTTCCAAGGATCAATACCCTTGGGTTGTTCCAATGGCTAGTTCCCACATCTATATAAGGAACTAGTCTTCAAGAGGAAAAATTTGCACTATAAGTCCTCAAACTATTTTTTTCTTTACTTTTAATAATCATTATATCACTTAATGTACCATGTGTAGAACAAAAGAAAGGAGGTAAAAACTCGAGTGATAACACAAAAAATTTAGAGTGTTTGTTGGACTCCTAAAAGCCTCAATAATCACTGTATATACACTAAGTTCTTGACAACTCAATTGTATTTTGAGTGTTCACTAAGATCTTAACAAACTCAATAGATTATTATGCATTCTCTAAGATCATAACTGAATCAGTAGTTTAAGTGAGGCTAAGGCCGGCTTAGCATTTGTGGATTGAGTTCTTATAATAGACTCAATTATTTTTTAACAAATTATAACACTGAGTTATTGAAAACTTAGTAGAGGAAAAAAACAAAATAGTAGAACCCTTTTGCAACTCGAGGGACTCGATTAAGGCACATTCTTAGCTCTAACTAGTATAAAGTTATCATGTGTATATTTCCATTTTTGCATAGTTCTTTTTATATATATTCATCAAACTATAGTAACAACCGAGTAGATCTGTATGATAGTCGAATGAGGGAAAAGAAAATGATAATTTTCCCCCAACTCTTGCACTTTCAAGATAGACTTTGGAATAGACCTCTATCCCACACACTCATCCTATCTCTATCCCTTTATACATAATTGTTGCAGTTGATCTTAGAGAGCTTAAGGATCATATAGAGGACCTTCAATATAAGGGTCTATCATGCCAGTGCGTCTCTCTAGGGTGCTCGTGTCTTATTCGGGTGCAAGAAAGATAGGTCTCTTAGAATTTGTATTGACTATCATCAGCTAAATAAAGTCACAGTAAAAAATAAACATCCTATTCCCAAGATTAATAACCTGTTCGATCATCTTCAGGGTACTAACTACTTTTATTAGAATGATCCTCATTCGGGTTACCATCATCTTAAGGTTCGAGAGTGTGACATTGCCAAAATAGCTTACAAGACCCTCTATAGCCATTTCGAATTCATGTTCATGTCCTTTGGGTTGAATAATGCTCCTGCAGCTTTTATAGACCTCATAAATAGGGTGTTCGAGTAGTACTTGGACTTGTTTGTGATTGTCTTTATGGATGACATACTTGTATATTCTAGAAGACAGTAGGAGCATACCAGTCATCTCAACATCGTTCTTTAGATATTTTTTGTCTATCATCTTTATGCCAAGTTCCCTAATTGTGAATTTTGGCTAAGGTTAATGTTTTTTCATGGTCATGTCATATCCAATGAGGATATCTAGGTTGACTCCCATAAAATAGATGTCATCTGAAATTGACCAAGATCCACCTTTCAGAAATTTAGAGATTCTTAGGGTTAGCTAGGTATTATCACAGATTTATTAACGGTTTCTCTTCTATTGCAACTCCTTTGACCAAATTGACTTAGAACAAGATAAAATTTGAGTGGTCAGATCTATGTGGGGAAAGTTTTAGAGGATAAATACTAAGTTGACTTTAGGTCCAGTATTGAACCTTCCAGAGGATACATAAGGTTTTATTATTTATTTTGATGCTTCTTGAGTTGGACTCAAATGTATTTTGATGCAAAATTTTTAAGAGATTGCCTATGCCTCTAGACAAATCAAAGTTTAGGAGAAAACTATCATACTCATGACCTTGAGTTGACAACAAGTATTTCTGCCTTAAATATTTAGAGGCACTACTTATATGGTGTACATATGGATGTCTACACTGATCATTTGTATCATATGTTCGATTAGAAGGATATTAATATTTGTTATAGGAGATGGTTATAGATACACATATATTATGACATGGGTGTGTTTATGATCAAGGCAAGACAAATGTATTGGTAGATTCTCTCAGTAGATTATGTATGGATAGTGTGACCCATGTATATGTAGATAAGTAGGGTTGGGCTAGAGAGGTGCATGTGCTTGCATACTTAGGTGTCAGATCGATTGGTATAGATAATGGTTGTAGGATAGTTCAGAAAGCTTCAAAGTTATCCTTGTTTTTTAAGTAAACTAAAAGTAGGACAATGATATGGTAATTCTTTAACTAAAGAGTGTAGTGAATAAGAAGAAGGAGCAGGTTTTCTCCCAAGGGGGAGACAATTTTCTCAGATATTAGGGTAGATAATGTGTTTCAGATTTAGATCTTGTTGGAAGCCTACAGTTCCATACATTTTATACACCCTGTTTTCAATAAGATATATAGAGACTTAAGAGAGGTTTACTAGTGAAATAGGATGAAAGAAGGCATAGATAATTTTGTGGCTAAGTGTCCTAAATGTCAGCAAGTGAAGGTAACACACCAAAAAATAGTAGGTGAGATGTAGAGTTTTGTAATTCAGACATGGGTATGAAAATGGTTAATTTGGACTTTTTACCAGTTTACTACGTATTAGGAAGCAAGGTTACTCTATTTGTGTGATTGTGGATGGGATGACCAAATTATCCCATTTTCTAATAGTTCATACCAAATCTATAGTAGAGGAGTATGGTAAATTATATTACCAGGAGATTGTTCGTTTGCATGGTATGCCTTTGACCATTATTTTATATAGGGCTACTTATTTTACTTGGTAGTTTTGGAGATATTTTCATAAAGGTTTATGTTATGAGATTCCTCTCAACACCACTTTTCATCTACAGACATACAGTTAGGCTGAGGGGACCATTCAAACTCTAGAGGATATTCTAAGATCCTGCACACTTGACTTCAAGGGTAGTTTTGATTACCACCTACCTATGATAGAGTTTGCATATAATAATAACTATTATTGTAGTATTCAGATGGCTCAATTTGAGGCCTTGTATGGGAGGAGATGTAGGTATCCCATTGGTTGGTTTAAGGTTTATGAGACAACATTTATAGGACCAGAGTCAATGTTTGAAACTATGTAGAAGGTTCTTCTTGTCTTATAAAAGGTTGAAAATAGGTCAGAGAAGATAAAAATCTTATGCAGATGTGAGAAAAAGGGAGTTAGAATTTTTTATAGGCGTCTCCTATAAAGTGAGTCATGAGATTTTGGGTGAATGGGAAGCTTACAATCCTGTACATTCATCCTTATGAGATCTTGAGGAGGGTTGGCAGTGTTTCTTATGATAGACTATTCAGAGTACTTGGAAAAAATTCATCTAGTTTCCCTTGTCTTATTCTTGAGAAAAGGCATGAGTGATACTTCCTTAGTTATGCCTATGGAGGATATTGTTATTAGAGGTAGCTTTACATATGAGGAGATTCTTATTCAGATCCTAGACCATCAAGTTTGCAGACTCAAAAATAAAGAAATTTCATCAGTCATAGTTCTTTGGCGACTCTCCGTAAAGGAAGTTACTTAGGAAGCAGAAGTAGACATGATGTATAAATATCCCCCTCTTTTCTCTCCTAGTACAATTTTAGTTTGAGGTAATCATACCCTCTATTCATCTTTCACTGTTCAGATTCATGATCTATATCTTCTTTTATGTGTCTTATCTCATTCATTCATAGTACGTGTATTCAGTTGTACTTAGTTCATCCATCTCAGTCAGTTTCATGTTTTTCAGTCGGCTTAGTGATTAGTTAGTCAATTTCATCAGTTAGATTCTCTTCAAACTCAGGTTAGGCCTTCATTTGAGGTTGAATAATCCTAAAAAAAGAATATAGTATAAAACCCCAAACTTTTTTAGCCTATAAAGTACAAATCCCATCTTTGAATCAAAAACAAAAACATTTTCTTCCCAGGTCCTTACGAATTGAGACCACGACTAATGAAATATAACACCATGAATTGTGTTGTTGAGTCATGAAAACTAGACATAAGATTTCAAAATCTTAAAAATTCATAATAAGATTCACGACTCATGATATTACTCATGGTATTCCAAACCACGGGTCTTGATATGGACTTGAGGGACCAAATACAATTTCCAGTACCTAGGTCCTCAAATTACTTTTACCTCACAAGTAATGAAGTGGTAAACTATGAATCGTGGTGTACACTTGTAAAATGAGTTTCACTTTTTGGTGACCAAACTTAGGACTACAAATTATATCACGAGTCATGATCCACCAGACCACGAGTCGTACTTTGTACTTGTTGTCACCTGCAGTGGTTTTAACTACAAATAATTAAGGGGCATTCTAGTATTTTCCCTAGACTTTTTACACTAAAACCATGTCCTTTTGGCTTTAGTAGGGGGTTATTATAAATAAATAAATCTATTATTTCTCTCACAATTTCAGTTAGAGGAATTAGAAATACCTCAAGCTTTTAAGTTTCTCTCAAAACAGACCTAGGGTACTTCACCCTTTCTCAGAACCAGTAGTAAATTCTAAAGTTTCAATTTATGTATGTAGGATTTCACCAAGGCTTAACTTTCACGACTTTTGTTTTCAAATAGTTACAAGATCTTGAATATAGGGTAAACCTTCAAAGGTTTTTATTTCATGTTTAATCAGTTTTAAAACATATGCATATTCAATTATACATGTTCTTGTATTTTGATACTTTTTTTATGATAGAATAATATGGTTTCATGGATTTTGTACAATTAACCTTAAATTGAGGATTTTGACTATATGTCTCAAGTGTGGATAAAAACCTTATGGATTTAATATGTTTAGAGAAATTACATTGGTGTTGACTTAATAAGGTTTAAGTCCAGTTCAGCTGAAACCAAGTGTTTTAAAAAGCTCAAAATTTTCCTAATAGATAGTCTCAGACATCATCACATTAATTTAAATGTTTTTATGAAAAACACTGTCTAAATGATAACAACTTTGTAGATAGTAAGAACATGGTTAGTTAAGTGCTAACATAGGTCTCACCAATGTTGTCAGGAGCTTTTCGTTAGATGTAATGTTTAGGAGTAGTATTAGTACCATGAGGATAAGAGGTTTCACCTACTAGTTTAGGTGTTTCTTAAGTCCTAGATCTATGTGCCACCATAAGTTATTTTTGCCTTGCAGATAGAATCTACACCTCGTAATAGTTTATATGGTCCTTCTAATATAGGGTTATCTTTTGGACCTTGGGATTTCTCACTCGTAGTTATATCAATAATAGAGGCTTCCAACAGTGTCAGCTACCAATCAATTCCCAGTTCAATAAATCAAGTGTTTACCAGTTTATTTTATTGATTTATGAAATGGACCTTGGGGCCATTTTCATGATTCTCGTAATTTCTAAGCACTTAGAGCATTGTGGTAACTGCCTTATGTCATTTATGACATCCTGGGACCGGTAGGTTGGTTCCCTTGCATTTTTATAGTTTTAATTCCTTTAAATATTTCTACTTCGGGACATACTTAGCCATATGATCACAAATCTCCTTTTGTTCAGTTATGATGAGTCATAAATACCGATTACATAAATATTTCATAAATGGGTTGTTAGAATTAGACTTTGTTTTCATTCCATGGGACTTTTGGAACTTTTTGGAAAAATCTTTCAGGAAGGGGTCGCAGGGACCGATCTACCATTCAAGGGATCGATAAGTCGGTGGCCAATAAATAGTTCATAGGATTGATAAATCATACTGGGCCTATATATCATCCAGTCAGTGGCTAGCCTATTAAAGCTTTTTTCATAGTTTTTCCTTGATTTTTCTTGAAATTTCCAGCCAACTCTTGATTTTTAGAGCTTTATAAATCACCATTGAAGGAGTAGTTGAAGATTCTAATCCTTAGAATCGTGTTGTGGTGGTTCTATAATTATTTATTCTGAGTAATTCTTCGATTTTGCTATTGTAATAAAGTTTCTAGGCTTATATCTTCCATTTCTATCGTTAACTTGAGTCCTATTTTGTTCCATTTGATGTATGAGATGTGCTCTACCTGTTGGTATAAATATTTCCTTTTCCAATAGAGTAAGGTTTGCAGTTCCATTTTTTAGTTTGGATTTCATCCCCACTATTTATTTAGTAATATAGGTCTTGTTTTACTCGTTTTGACACACATAACTTTAAGATTCATTCGTTATTCTTTGGTTATTTGGACACACTTATCAGGGATATCACAAAAATATAGGTACGCTACAGTCTAATTTCTTTAAAATGGGCATTGGTAAACCATATGTATGGTAAAGTTCTAGCTCAGGGCTGAGATTACTAGTCGGTCCCTGATATGCTTATTCTTTCGGCCTATGACCTATTGAGCTAGCTTGTTGCTTGGTTACTTACCCTGGGGTTATAACCTACCTACGTGTTGATGCTGACTCTGGAACATAATATTGTTGGGGAAGGAGTATAACCCTTGGTGTATGTTGTTTATACACTGACTCTAGTACGTAGACAAGTTTGGAGGGGATTATACTAGTGATTAGAACTTAGTATCTATCCCATTGATTATGGTTGGTGGATTCAGAGTGATTGAGGTAGGCTTACTATTTTGTGTTCTACTTGAGATATTTTGTGTGATTAGGGCATGTGTTTCCTTAGATAGCCAGATACAACTTTGTTGAGTAGTTAGAAGCCATGTATGATGATATAGTACCTAGTCCAGTGCGAGCCTGTGCCTGAGTTGTACTATACTAAGATATGATAGCTCTGTGACTTTCCCTATGTGGTGTTTACTTGGGACTTCACGTGTGCCCTCTAGGTAATTGTGGCATCTTTGGTACTATTTCTTTTAGCTTGGGACTGTATTTGGGCTAGAAAAAGATGTAGCTTTAGACTAGGGCTGCCCTTCTATAAATCCCAATTAGCAGTCTTAGACCAGTTTAGTCTATTGATTAGTTCTGTGTCGTGAGAATGCATTAAACATTTTAAAATGTAAATTGATTTTAATTAAAGAAATAATCAGAAATTGATTTCTTATATATACTTATATCTTTCACGAATATGCTCATGAGCAGTATGGAGCTATTTTCCCATAATACCTGAGGCTATTATCTTACTATCACTATAATTTCTAGATATTGCCGACATGGTGGTAGTTGGGTCTTACTGAGATTTGGACTTTCGCCTACATGGCTGGAGTTGATTTTCCCCTAAGATATGATCTACGGGTTGAGCTCGAGTTTTGTTCTGTTGGCTCTTATAACTATTGTACTAATTAGTTTTAACGAGGTTTTTTATGTGGGATTAGATCCCACCATGGACCATTTGAAACTGGGTGGCTATACCTGAGATATTACTACTGGATAGGAGTTACATATCGGGAGAGCGGTATATTGTAGTATGAGGCGTAAGTATACAGGGAAACTTCCATGGGTCCACTCCCAACAAGGTCATGTACTGGGAGGGTACGTATAGGAACTATTCACTTTTCATCACCCCTTTGCATTGCATACTTCTCACTTGATTGCACTCCTCGGGACTTGTGGGGGGAAGTTCCATTGGGTCAATAATATGCTTATGTGATGGTTTCTAGCTAGTCTTGTTTTCTACTCTTCTGTGTTTTTGATTAATTTCCTTACTGTAGTTACTATTACATATTGCATTCAGTGGTTATATTCCCTGTGTTTCTCTTTATCTATCTTAATCTTTACTTATGTTGGTCGGGTTGGACCTTCAGATACATGTCATGTTTGGTCATGATTTGCTTGTGGCTCGAGTCTATATGTTATACCTTTTTAATGGTTTTCCTTCATACTTGTTAGGTGATACTGCATATATTGATAGTTGACCCTTCACTGCACTCACGAGTTATTATTATGGTTGCCCTTCCTTTTTGCATTAGGTACTAGTGCCCTAGTTAATTTTAGTCACCATTTACCTTGCTTATGCTTACTTTTTCCTGGTTGACCTATGATGCGTACTGGGTACTCATTGTTGTTGGTACTCATGCTACACTTTTGCATCATTTCATAATCTAGTTCCTAGTAGGAGTTATCGGGACAGACACAATTGTGCAAACAAGCTTAGTGCTCTTCAGAAGATACAACGAAGTTGGTGTTCATGCTGGTCGGTCTTCCTTCTGTCTCTATAGTTGTGCTACTTGGAGTATGGATAACTATTTTTTACCCCATTTTGGCTATATTTTGTATCATTCTGTATCTAGGTTTTCTATAGCCACAATACCAGGTTCTGGGGTTTCATGTTTAGTTGTATATTTTTGTGCTCTACTTCTATTTCTTCTCTTCATCTCCTTTTCCTTTTGGGTTCTTGGTACAGGCCCACTGCTACTTCCTATGGGCTAGAGTTAGGGTTGTCTACAACTAAGATGTAAATACCATCATAACTTGAATTTCGGGTCATGACAGAGTGGTATTAGAGATCTAGGTTCAGCGGTGTCTCTAGCTAGAGGAGAAAGTGTTTGGTAGTATCCCACGGATTGGTTTGTAGACGTTCACATCCTATCTTCGGGAAGATACAACGCACTCTATAGAAATATTCTCATTTTTTTATCCCTTACGTGCGTTGTATGGTAACCAGGTTTCTTAACACTTTATTAGGTTCTATTCCTTGTAGATGACTAGAAAGAGTCCCTCGGTGGTTCCTAGTGATATTTCATATGCATTCCTAGAGCTTTAGAATTAGAATTCAGTGACAAGAGACAATATCATCAAATACAAGGTTTGGGAGCCACTCGGGCTCTAACAATAGTTACTATCTTGTTATCCCTTCAGGGCACCATGATTTGAAAGGAAGTACTAAGGTGTGCTTCTAGGGAAGTGTCTAATAGGGATGAGTTTGTCAGATTTCATCAAGGGGGTTTGATTATCTAGATTATCCTACCAAGTACAGTTGTTGGATTTATTCAGAGGATTGGTCTTTCCACTGCGTTTGGTGACTGAACAGTTGGTAGCAGCGGGACACACCCTCGGCAAAATTTTTAGATAGTTGTTGGCCTTTGATAGGGCCTGTCACGAGACCTATGGTATTAGAAAACAGAGAGCCGGTTAGCAGATTATGATTTGTGGTACTCCATCTAGGGGTATATAGGGGAGGATATCAAGGGTTGCTTCATATGTTGAGGGTTTGACATGAAGCCATAGAATGTACCCTTCCTGGGGCCCTATTGTCACAAAAACTTGGGTTAAGTAGCCAGAGTACAAGTTTGTGTTTTTCAACCTTGATTTTTGAGTTTTTAAGATTTTTCTATGGATGCCCGGTCCATGAGTAGATGTTTTTATGGATAGGGGCTTCCATAACAGACTCAGTTGGGTCAGGACAATCACTTTATTCAAACTCCAACTCAGTAGGCCGATAGAGGCCAGGGTATTTGGAGTACTCAGTGTCGTCAGGGCTTTTCTACTCGTTCTTGACCATCTGGAAGATGTCAATGTAGGTAGGATAGGAGTAGGCCTATGTAACAATATCAAGAAAAGATCGTATACCGGTTAGGCGTCCTCTCAATCTGCGATTATCAGTCAGAGTAGCCGGCTAATTAGAGGCATATTTATTGGGATTCAATGACTTGGTGGCCTGAGGGGATTAATTAATTATTTCATTGAGTCATAGACCATGGTCATATGAGTGTCGAGAGCAATAAAATTATTCTAGAGAGTTCCCTCGGTTGGGTCCATTCAGTCACCTATTTTAACCTCATATGAACACTTAGCTAGAGTAGGTGATAGTCCTAGTAGTTCATGTTTTACCTATGGAGGGATTGATTCTTCAGCCATAAGTGCCTCGGTTGTGAGTGCGTTAGTCAGGCAGGTCGGTAGAGTTTTCCAGTGATTTTTCTTCCTTCTATTTGTGATTGTAGGCATGGTATTTTAGGTAATCGACCTTGGAGATCTATTTCTGAAACAATTTTGTTTTATTCCTGTAATGACCCTTAAGGTCATTTATGATAAATATGCAGTTTCTTGCATCCTATAGCGTTTCGGTAGTTGCCTCAAGTCATTTATGATTTGCTGGAACCGATAGGTCGGATCCCTAGCAACTCGGTCGAGAATTATCTCAAATTCTATGTTTTAGAGCCTTCAATTTAGTGCTTGTTGACTAAAGTCAACTTTCCTTCAAGACGAGCTTGGAATTAAATTCTGAAAGTTCCACTAGCTTCGGAAGGCCAAACAAAGTCATGTTCGACTGTGAGTTTGTGATTTTTGGACTTCGGTTG
>JBDJHY010195027.1:0-11748 GCA_039654485.1 Withania somnifera | reverse complement strand
GGAAATTTGAGATAAATCTCGACCGAGTCGCCAGGGATCCGAACTATCGGTCCCAGCAAGTCATAAATGAATTGGGGAAACTACTGAAATGCTCTAAGATGTAAGATGTCACATGTTTATCATAAATGACCATAAGGGTCATTACAGTTTCGTTGAAATATTAACTAATGACAACACTAAGTCCAAATTTTATTTCCAATTGAGTACCATAAGTGAGCCCTGCTGACCCAAGGTGATCGCGTGGATGGGACAGCAATCACATAGGCCTATGTTTTGGCAGTAGTTGAAAATAATTCAATTAACATTTGGGATTTCAAAGGATGATTCGAAATGGGTTCAGAGTTTGAAGAACAGAACCAAATATGCCAATTGCTTAGGAATTACATTACGGACTCAATGGCGCAGCCAAACTTTTGATCGGACTTGTTTCGAAAAATATTAACCAAAGTCAACCCTTAGTCCAAATTTTCATAATTCTAATCGAGTACCCAGAATGAGATCGGCTTACCCGAGGCCCGAGCAAATACTCCACATCACCCAAACTTGACATTCTAGAGTTGATGGCATAGTCGGATTTTTAATCTGAGGCTCTAGTCCTCAAGATCAACTGTAGTCAAGTTTTTGAATTCCAAAACATGTAAAACACACAAAATAAGATATAATTAAAATGAAGGCATCCAAGCACAAACAAAGAGTACTTCTAGAACAAAACCTAAGTTCCATCGGAACTGTAAAAATTGATTTCGAGATTGTTTTCAAGTAATGTTGACCGGAGTCAATGATATAAAAAGTTAAATCGTTAAAATGGGAAAACAGACATAACGACCAAATGAGTGACCCTAGAATAGAACCACCGGTCATGATGAGTTATAAATGACCTAGTCCAAAAAAGAAATGCTCTAAGATTAAATAAAATGCCAAAATACCGAAATAATAGGAAGTGTCATTACAACATCAACTACTAAAAAGAATTTCATCCCTGAAAGTCAAGATAAAAGGGGAAAATAAAAGCATCAAATTTCGAGACAAGATGATATAAACTACTCAAGGCCCGTTCGGACACTCAAAAGGCTCCTAAGGCAGGGAAACTCATCCATGTGACCTCAACAACTAGAAGCTTAAAAAATTATAAATTTCTCAACATCACAAAACTAAAGCAATCATATGCTTCCACACAAAATCTAAGCCACCATCAAAGCTTAACAAATTCTTCTCATAATACCCCCACGCACATCTGAAATAACCTTATGGTGCCAATAAAAAAATAAGTCATGCGACTTCCCTACAGGAGTTGAAAATAGGGAACAAATCACATATCATATAAACTATGGACAAAACATGAAATCACTATACCAACTCACCACCTGTGGGCCAAATCAATAAAGTATTACACCATCTAGTGGAAGATCCACAGTTGCTCATAGTAACCGGTCTTAACCGATTAACCTAATTCCCAATAAATACCTGCATTAAAACACCATCCTAAAAGGAGTGCAATCTAATAAAAGGACGACAAAACCCAACTCCGACCTAAACCAAAACCTCAGAGCTAATGAACGAACTAATTACCCAGGGTCTGACACAATAAGAAGAAATATTAGACAAAATCAACCCAACTCATGAAGGCAACTTGAACCATTCACTCAACATAAAATAAATCAAATTGGTAGGATCAAACAAACTAAATCATTATCCCAAGGAAACCAAAATAAGCAATCCATTAGTTTGACAATAAAAACCAAGAATAGCTCATACTAAAAAACTTAAGGCAAAGCCTGCTACATGGACTAAAGTGACTCGATCTCAATGGGAAAATTTTTCACAGACCTTAATACACCTACATCGAAATCCTTAAATGAATGAATAGTTAAAATACCTATTTCTCGCCATAGTCCAAGTGTAGGCCTCCCTAGCCGAGTTGACTTACAACATGCGAGAAAATTCCCACTAGTTGTGCATAAGCTCGCAAAGGGAGTCCATCATCATTCTTAAAAGTCCCCCAATACACAAATCAATACGTGGTAGGAAGGGTACATAACACAATACCGAATAATGGGTTCGTCGACAATACTATAAGAATAATAGGCTAAGGTGAAGAAATCTCTATCGAAGCCTATATACATCTCATTCCCAAACACAACAACGAACCAATCCAAACATGAAAGATGGAATATTTTAACAGAAGAGTAATCCAATACTTAAAGATATATCGATACTAACTCATCTACCAGAAATCACAACATCCCAATTGAGAATAAACTATAGGCTAAGACTAATGGTGAATTCCTTTAGATGTACATTTTTCCTTTCAACCCAAACATAGAACCAAACTAAAGATGCCACAAATATAAATCCCTGATTAAGTGAGCCAATACCTAAATTTAAAAAACTTATGCCACTCAGAGACATAATAGAATGCCCAACTTTTACCCAATACATGAAGTAAAGCTCACATAAGAAGCACAAAAGAAAGTAACCACGCAGCTAAAGAAAATACCCCAATAAGCTGCCAAACATACTATCAAGCATGCCATTCATCAACCCTAGATAGAGAATCAAAACCATAATATGCCTCTAATCCTTAAAATACTAATTACATTTCCTTTATGTTACTCTGATGTACAAGAATACGGTAAGGAGAATGTATCATCTTAATAACCAACCGTCACTCAATCACAAACCCGAGATAATTTTCTAGCAAACATAAAAAAGCTACCCTGAATTGAAGATTAAATCACTACCAACCATAAGATGGGTGACCCAAATACACTAGAATATCAAAATGCTACAAAAGTAATAGTAGGATTGACACCCTTGATCCATCACTAATGAATCATCTATAGGGAAGCACACGTGAACAGAATTACCACAAGTCTCTACAACCACCCAACTGACTCCAAAGATAAAAATCAAATCCTTTCCACTCAATGAAAGTAAGATGGAAAGGAAGGACTTATATGGACCTAGTTCAGGAACTACTCTTAATAATCCACATATCCAAAATTGTAATCTCACTCAAAAGGAAGATCAGGATAACACCATTAAAACTCAACAATACATAAATTGATGAGGAATAAAGCATCAAAGTTAACATCGCAAGAGAAGCCAAACAAACCCAACAACAACATAAAATAAATCTCCTAGATCAAGGGATAGAAAAGAGCTCCAAATGGTGCATGTCTAAAGAACCACACCATGCCACCAAAAGCATGACAAGTGAAAACAAGGCAAGGGTTCAGCACAAATATCTAGATAGAGATGTACAAAATAGGGTTCCCCAACTCTTCCCAATATCACTATGACCCATAAATCAAAAATCACAATCTTGCTCAAATGGAAGATCAGGACAACTCCACTACAACTTAATGATGCATAAAAAAAGAGGAACAAAACATCAAAATTAACATTGCAGGAGAAAACAAACAAGCCCAACAACAACACAAAACAAATCTTTTAGTTTGAGAGATAAGAAAAGAGTTCCAAATGGTTCATGGATAAATAATCATACCATGCCACAAAAAGCATGACAAACAAAAACAAGGAAATGGTTTAATGGTCTAGGGATGCACAAAAGGGGTTCCCCAACTATTTTCAATATCACTACAACCAATCCAACTATCATGATTAACCCAACCCAAGTATCAAGCTCCTCAATAGCTACCTAATAGGATCTAACATTACAATCCACTACTAGGAAATTAAATACTAGGGTAGCAATAAATAACAACATCAGAAGCATCTCAAAAGCTAATCTCATCACAGAGAAAGACAAATAATGAGCTAGAAATGAGAAAACCAAAAGCATAGAGGACAAAAAAGGGCACATAAAGACCAAACTCAACAAATAGAGAGACAAATAATAGATAGAGAGGATCACCAAATATAAATGCCAACTAAAGCAAGGGATTGGTAACCATAGAATAAGAAATCAAACATGGGATAGCAGTGACTGAGTCCTCAAGAGAAAACTAACCTGGATGGATTGAGGAATGGACCACTCTATAATGGGGGAAATTAATAAAAATATGACTGGGTATCCCACACTCAATGAATGAAAAACCCATAGGTCAATCTCTTAAAAAGTGGACAGAACATGGACCAAATTATTTAATTAGAATAGATGCTCTATATGAACCCATAAGGAAACCAAGACCTGCTTCCCTTGAAGAAGTACCACCCAAAGTCTAACCAAACACTGTCCACCAAAACTATATTGAACCCTATCTAAAGTCTATGGAACTATCTGAACCAATCTAACAGGCCGAACCCTATCACCTAACACACTATCACCAAAACCACCCATATGTTGGGGATTCATCTCCTACCCCAATACCTCCTGATATAAAATCTTAATAAACCTCGCGTGGCCAAAAACCTAAGTTAAGGAATAGCCCGTAGCCACTAAAGGCTCAGGTGCTACACAAAATGGAAATATCATTTCATCAACAAATCTCTGGGCCCTTTCATACTCAAAAGGAAAAACAATAGAAGTATGCCCAACCAACTCATTGAATCTAGCCTGATACTTAGCAATAGACAAAGAACCCTATTGCAGGCCTTAAACTCACACCACACCTAAGAAGTTCTCCAAATACCAGGCGATCCTCCTTTTTTTGTACACCACTCACTATTCTCAACACCCTATGAAGCATCTCTTGAAGGAATAGAATAGAAATAAACCCTATTTATACTACCTCAGGTGCAACATAAACTATCTATGGGTACTAGGTTCCTGCTCAACTAGAATAGGATCAGGCTGAACTCCTGAAGCTCTAATAGGTATAACATCTCTAGTGGGTGTCGAAATACAAGCACGTTATACAACTCAAAACCAACCTTTATCATGGATCCTAGATGAATTTTTTAGTGACAATGCAGCAGGCCTCCTATCTTCTACTGCTATTGAAGATCGTGGGAGTGTCATCTATGGAAGAATAAACAAGAACAACAAAGGCTTCAAAAGAGAAACTAGGATGCATGCTTGATATGAAAGTGAAGAAAAGATGTATTTCATAAAAATATCACTATAGCCTCACATATGTAGGATACAGACTTTATCGTACCCCATCTACAAACTCTACTAGAATCGTTCTTATAGACCCATGATAGCAATGAACATAGCACTATGATACTAATTTGTCATGACCCAATTTTTCAGGTTATAAGGGCACCTACATCCCACCACAGAAGAACCAACCAAAAATAACAGAAGAAAAAAATAATAACTAAAAGTTAAATATAAATACATAAAATAAGGAAATAACACGTGGAAGTCTAATATAATAAAAGAAATCCCCAAAACCTAGTATACTAGTACATAAGCCACTAAGAGTAAATACAAGGTCTGATATAAATACATTTGTCTTGTAATACAAAATAAGTAGAAATAGGCCGGAAGGGAAAGATAAAGTGAGATGTTGAACACCATAGACCACCCTTTAACTTAGAATCTGAATAGCAGCACAAACCTCAGGAATTACATTGCTTAATCATACTATGATATGTAACAGAAAGATGCAGAGTGTAGCTTGAGTACCAAATGGGATGATATAAGAAATAAAAGCAGTAAATAATAGATAATATTGTAAATAAGTCACAGAATCAAAGAGCATAAATATAAACAAATAAAGCTAGCTACAGATAAGGTAGAGGTAACAAGGAACAGCTAATGGACTATTTAACAATAGCAGTAGGAGAACTCGGATAAAGAGTCATGACGTACTCGAGTCCTCACAACAAGTAATCAAGTAAGAAGATTAAATAAGGGCGGTATAACGCTAACTTCAATAAAGACAAAATAATCAAATTAAATCCAGAATATAAACAAAATTTACTAGACAATACCATTCCAACATAACTATCAGATATACAAAAGAAAAGAACATAGGAATTAACAAGTAACCTGCTAGCACCTCATCCTACTAGAAGGTACATTAAAGAAGATAAGTGTGAAAAGTAAGAAAAACATGGTGAATTCTAAAACTAAATGTGTATGCTCCTGCTTCGGTACCTGTAGGTCTAGAAGGTAGGACCCATGGAAGGAGTTCCTTATATACCTACTGCTCCACTGTATACCCCTCCTCTAGTCACACTATCTATTGGCATTGGGTCAGCAAGGTCCTTGGTAGGAGTCCCCATATACTATCTCAATACTCGTAATCTAAATATCATAGCTATCATATATCGAGTCTCACTGTATGTGTTGGTGCGTCACCGGGTCTAAAACAAGTCAAAAACTCAATATCCATGCCCAACTACGTCTAGGACTAAAATTATGTAATAACTAATAATCAACATCCGAAAGTGGGGCGAAGCTATAAGTACCAGCAAGTTCATAGTACCTATATTCAGGTCTAAGACCTAGACTAAAACAAGTTTAGAAAAGCAGGAGTACCAGGAACCCAATCGACAATGGGGTATAAAATGATTTAAGGAAAACCATGAAATAGATCTTTTAAATAATAAATTCTCTTATAATTAAATTTCCTATCAGTATTATCCAATAATTGAGAAAATATTTGTAATCACTTTCATTATTAAAATCTCTTAGTAGTCAAAGTCATTAATATCCAAAATAGGGTCCGTAAGTCCACGTAAGGTTCAAAAACCAAAGATGCTGGGATCTCGTCCTTAAAAATGAGAATTAGTGCATAAATCTCTATTTAATAATGATGACATACATAAATAATAACATGAACGATCACATTGAGCTTAGGGATAATAAGGCTCAAATTGATGACTTCCTGTCAAGGTTACACTCTGCCACTAAGTTATATCCCTTCCACAGAAAGAGGAAAAATAAATTCCAAAAGATTGAAAATTTTATCTATATCCAATGGATTACTCCTAGTAAGAAAAGGTTAATAAATCACCAAAGATTCTGCAAGCCCAGCATAGGCTCAAAATCACTATAAAACATAATAATAAAATATTATCCAAGTCTGGGACTCATGGACAATACCCATGATTGCACCATCTATGTTCTAGAGTAAATAAAAATAATCAAGGCTATAGGGTAGTTTGAAATCGAAATCCAACACTAGAACGAATATCAAGAATCGAACTACCGAAGCGATTAGGGTCAAGGGTACATCTTGGAATTCCCAATCCAAGGATGCTAAATAGTACTATTATTACAAATATAATCCTTATCTAAGATTAGTAATCCATAACCTATCTGTTTTCTAAGTATAAGCTTGCAAATACTTAGTTGGGTAGACCCAAAATGCTCAAATAGTTCAAAAATGCACAAACAGGCTCGAATAATCATGAAATTAGAAAAATAATAATCTATACATCTACATGAGTCAAATGATACTGATTAATCTATAATTATAGTCGGGTTCAAAATATGGGTCAAAAGAAGCCTATGGGAAACAAAACCCAAAACTCCAAATAAAATATACCAAGAAAATTTCCTATCCCCTAGGGGAGTCATAACCAAAATTTGAAGTTAAGATGAGCAAGAAATAACCTAGAATGATGAAATAAATTAAATAAACAAGTACGACAAATTATGTAGTTTATTGAACAATTTCGAAGAAATTATAGTGAAAACTTACAAAATTAATGGCGAAAAAATAATTAGAAATGTTTCTTGATGTCTTTCCAATCTCAATAATAAAGACCCATGAATTTACAAGTTCATCAATGGGGTTTTGGAATGAAGAAAAATGAGAAAATAAGCTAAAATAGGATTTTGGTGTAATTTATATCATGCAGCTAAAAAGCATTATGAACGCAAAGAGAAAGGAGGATTAGGCATCATGATCATATAAGTACCACCACAATCATGAAGATCAAAAGAGAAGTCAAAGGGTAGGTCAAACCATTGTGATCGCAAGGCATAGATTGCAATTGAGAAGGTTAGGGACAAGAACTCTACGAGATCTCATGGATGGGACCGCAATCAAGAAGGCTAATATTTTGGCACCAGTTAACAGAAGTTCAACTAACATGGATTTCAAATGATGGTCCGGGATGTGTTCCAAATTTGATGAACATAAATAAAAATGTCAATTGTATGGAAATGACATTTGGGACTCAATGGTTTAGCTAAAATTTTGATCTAACATCTTTTCAATGAACTATTGACTAAAGCCAACCCTTGGTCCAAATTTACATAATTCCAAATGAGTACCCAAAATGAGCTTGTCTTCCCCAAACAAAACTTCACCCAACCTAAAAGATAACATTTCGGAGCTAATGGTGCAGTCGTATTTTTAATCCAAGGCTTTGATTATCAAAAGTCAACCAGGGTAAAATTTTTGAACTCTAAAACATAAAAAAAGAGATGCAATCAAAATGAAGGCTTCCAGGAAAGAGACATGAGTATAGACAAAAAAACCATTCTTGACTAATGGAATTTCGAAATTTTATTTCGAGTTCATTTCGAAATTATGAAAACCCAATTTCCTATGCCATGTTAAGGTAAATGGTGATCTAATATAAAATGACATTTCATATTGAAGAAAGTGACTATCTAATAACAATATGTCACATTTAAGGAAGTGACGATCCAATAATAATACGTTATGTTGAAAGAAGTGAAAATTCACTATAATATGTCACGTTTAAGGAGTGAAAATACAATAATAATATGTCATATCAAAAAGAGTGACAATATAATAATAATAGTATATCATATTGAAGGACGTGACGATCTAATAGTAATATAATAGTTCACTTTAAAAGGAGTGATGATCCAATAATAATATGTCACGTTGATGGAAGTGATGATCCAATAATAATATGTCACATTGAAGGGGGTGATGATCCAATAATAATATGTCGCATTAAAGGGTGTGAAATTCCAATAATAATATGTCACATTAAAGGGATTCACAATCCAATAACAATATGATATGTCATTTTGATGTTGATAAATAACTTTGAATCACCTTGACATTGATAAAAAATCTGGGGTAACTTTTAAATTGATAAATAGCTTAGAATCACCTTAACACCAATAATTAAGCCTAAGTGACCTTGAAATCGTTAAATAAGTTGGAGTCATATTTACATCGATAAATAAATCAAACTCACCTTTAAATTGATAAATAAGTCTATAATAACCCTCTCGGTCAGTTATCAGAATTGCCTGTTATTTTGTATTCTAGAGCTTTCCGGTAGCTGCCCCAAGTTATTTATGACTTCCTGGGATCCATATTTCAGTTTCCCTAGTAGCTTCATCAATATTTATCTTACTTTGCCTATTTTAGTGCCTAAAGATAAGTACTCATTAACTTTAGTCAACTTTCCTTCAATAAGAGCTCATAATCAAATTTTGATAGTTATGTTACTCTAAAATGCCAAAAAAGTGTAGATGATTGTAAAGTTTGTGTTTTGGTGTTTTGATTTTGAGTTTGTGTTAAATAATGGTTTTTTAGTTCAGTTAAGGTGTAATTTGGAGCTTGGGTGGTCTTTCGATGTTCAAAGTGACAGAATGGAATTAGGACACTTCCATTAGCTCTGGAATTATAATTTTAGGCTAGTAAAAGTGTTGGTGTGTTTCTTGGAGTGCTCGATTTCAATTTGAGTACCTTGGTCGATTAGTACAAATTTGTTATTTCTTGGTTTTAGGGGTAATTTTTCTCAAACAACCTCGTTTAGTCTTTTCGTTGATTTTGTACAGTCGAAAATGTCATTTCTATGAATTTATATGTTTGGATTACTGATTGGACTCAGAATGCTTATTCTAGACCCTTGGAGTTCATGATTTGCAGTTTTTATGAAATTGTAGGCATAGACCCACCCAACGAGGGGTTAGGTCGCACCTACATGGTCTCCACAATAACCTTTATGTTGCTCCATCAAAAACTTTTGCCCCTGTGATATCTCCCCAACGGGATGAGGTCCTCCCCAGTGATTCAAGTCCTGGGGACACTTTGGTCACCCAGCAACCCAAGTCTCACCCTAGAAACCTCAGTTTTTTCCCCTACGAAAATTACAGAAACTATAAATAACCGCACACCCTTTAGTCCTTTTGGTTCACAAAGTTTATTTTCGTTAATTCTCTCAGTTTTTGTGGTAATTCTCCGTGGAAAGCTTATCAAGTGTTTTAAGAAGAGTCCCCAAAGGTACCCCTTATCTTTCCGCACTTTTGGTAAGTCTTCTTCCTTGTTAGTTTTATAAATTTTGGGTTTCCTTCATTATTTACCAAACTAAGAAAACTTAACATTTCTGATTATATCCGGTTTAATGAATTAATCCTCGTTCATTAAGTTATTCTATTTTTTATTTATTGTTCCTTCGCTGAATTTCTTCATTTTATTCGTAAAGAAAAAATCTTTTCCCCTTGTTAGTCAAATCTACCATGGGCTGATTTGAAGCCCATCTTATACCCGAAATGTGCTCATCTTTGGAGCATGGGTTCCAGGTGATGCTACTAAATCCCTTGGAAAATTTTATTTTTTAATATGGAGAGCGTGGCCCACATGCCCATTTTAGGCCTATTTATGTCCAACTTATGTCCCAATTCAAAACATAGAATAAATTACATCGTTAGACTCGTACTGATCCTTAGATTCTTATTATATGAGTTTTAGAGTCATTATAGACCATTTGATATATGTTAGAATAATATTTGGATTTGTAGCGTATTATTCATTAGACAATTGGTAGGCTCCGTTGGGCTATCTCTTGCTATATAAATTTCATAATTGTACTAAATAGCATCTGTGGGCTGGGTTTAAAGGTTGTTTTCGTGTACTTGGAATGCTTCTTCATCCCATCCGCTATTTTTTCCTTATATTAGCGCTCTAGGAAATACGACACCCATGACTTAAATTAGCCTTGTGATGTCTTTAGGGTGACTTTGGAAGTAGGAGAACGCTGATGGGTGGGTTCGTTTTGTGTTTTCCCTTTGGGTTTGGGTTTTTGTATTGTGTTGTTAGTTCTAGCTTAGATGCTCCTGTGCAGGGCATAGGTTGGCTATGTATATTATGTGTTACATTCATTTTACGAGAAGTTGAGACACAGGCTCCGTATTGGGAGTGTATTGGGGATGGAGGCCCGTATAACCACTTTATTATGATGGTGTGGAGGCTAGACACTGATAATAAGGATAGTGATGGATAATTACACACATATGATAACTTGGAATATTCTTATAATAACATAAGTTAAAGGATCTTTCAATGTCTTAGACTCGGTAATGTATCGAGAACTCGATACCACTATTTTCACTTGTACGGAAGTGAGTACAGCTTTTCAACACTTACCAAACTTATTAGTTTTTGAGACTTTGTTGATACTTGTTCCCTTAAGGATATTGGTGATACCACTATATTAAGGTGTTGGACGCAATGACATGCCCAGTACGGCTTGATGATACTACTATTATAAGGCATTGGATGCCAGACTGTGAGACCTTTTAGGCTCAGTGACTTGGGATGTGAGATTATGATGACATTAGAGATTGTATATGGTAGACATACCTCCATGGACCTTGCCTCTGGGCTACGGTATTTGGAGAGGGTTTATACGAAGGAGCAGGGATGTACGTGAATTAGGATTACCCTTTCATGGATCCTGCTAAGTGGGCTTATAGGTACCGGAGGAGGAACATACACAAGAGTGGTTACTTAATAGTGTGTATTTACTTTTCTACACTTGTTTTCTTCAATCAACCATGGTCGTATGGGAGGCCTACGGATGAGTTTGTTTTTTGTGTACGCAACCATTCTTATAGGGGATTTGGTAGTGTTAATTTACTTTCTGTATTTACTGCTTAGCTATTGTTATTGT
>JBDJHY010195016.1:0-11748 GCA_039654485.1 Withania somnifera | reverse complement strand
ATTAGTATTGGCCAACGTTATTGGGTTAATTTATAGTTGCGTATTTTTATATATCAACTATATTTTAGCCAGCGATTCTCTACAGTTTAGTTGATTTCGTAATACATATACACAATCTGGATTTGGGTTCACGTGAATGCATAGATGGAACTCTAGATCAGCTCCTGTGTGGAACTATGCGTAGCTTTTCTTTCTTCTTTTGGTTATGATATTAAGAAAATATAATGCAACCAACAGATGTACCTGTGCAGATTCCAGTTGAGATCATTATTTATTTGTTGAAGAGTTGACAAATGCTACTCCCTTTGACTGTATATTTTGGTCACATATCTTTTAGAGATCGAGTTGAAACATCTAAGCTTTTCACTTGTAGTAATTGTCCTTCTGATTTTCTGTTCCTTTTAAGAAAATACTAAGCCAGGAGTTAGGTGATATCCTTCAATAGTTTAAACAAGAAATTATATTGGACACTTAAGAAGGTTGCTTTTAGAAATTTGGGTTACAAAATCTTGATCTACAATATTAAATATGAACACTGTTAATGGTACGTTGGATATGGGATAACTAATTTCAAAATTAATTTTAGGTTATGTTTATATCATGTTTGGTTGGAATAAAATCGCCGAATGACTTATCTTGGGATTCTTGTATTATCGTTATCCTACATTAAGGGTGGGATAACAATCCCAGAATAATTAATCACGGGATAACTTATTTCTCAACCAAACTATTTCTAGTACTACTCTCTTGTCACAACTCAAAACGTATCGTCAGTAACACCCACATTTAACTTTTAGGTGGGAGAACCAATGAACCCAACCCAAATCATTCAGCTATTAAAGTACTTTAAACTACTAATAGCGATGAAATTCAAACATTAAACTTACTAAGTGCGGATGTAAATTAGTCTAACCATTATTATACACATGAACCTGAAAGTCACAACTATCCAGTGACATCTAAAGACAAAATAAATAAAGTTACGAATCATCTAAAATCAACTAAATAGTATCCAAATGCTCGAAAAATGGGAAACTGAAAAATAGGAAAAAATAGCTGCTAGATGATGCATAGCTTACCCTGAATCCTAGAATGTTGAGGGTCGGCTAGAGGTGAGGACGTGTCGGAGTTTGTGGAATACTTGTTGTGCTCAACAAAGAAAAGTGCAAGTAGGAGCCAGTACGGACAACATGTACTGAGTAGGTATTATCAGCTGACTCAGAAAAGAAACCAATATTCAAAGAATAACAATAGTAAAGTCAACTACGACACTCAGCAGGTAGCAGGTAATTAACAACAAGTATGAGTATAGTTAACATCTACACAATATATCAAGGAAATCCAAAACAAAATCATAGAAGGGCTCAAGCCTCCGCAACACAAATTTCGGAGGTGGTGGATTCCGTGAGATTGCACATTAAATTACTTTAAGTCTCTTTCCTTTAACTTTATTATCAAATAATTCATGGACCTTACTGGCACTACCCATATATCACATCATCTATAGCTTTATTGACGTTGTCGATAATTATATCAAGTAGCAATGTCGGAATCATTTCCTGTCGGCCATTGTTACAGCTAGTCAGGACCATTTTCATCGATCTACCATAACAAATTACAGAAAAATATTTCACTTTCAAGTCTTCATTGATCTTTCGACTTTATCACATCGATTAGGATTATGTCACAAGCCTTATTGATTTCAAGGCATCATTTTGATAAAACAAGTTTAAGATTTAATATTTCTATAATGTTAGAGATTATGAGAACCAGCACAACACAACGTTACCAAGACCATAACAATCAAGCACATCAAAGACTTCAAATTATCGTGCAATGACTATCAACCTCTATTTAGAGTCTAATTTCCTTTAAGAAAACCATAACCTACCTCAATATAGCAACAAGGAATGAAATCATGAAGCACCACCTTCTCTTCTCATGAAACTACTCAAAGTTTGCTCCTTAGCAAATTCTATAATTGATACAATGTATAGGAATTAACAATACAACAAGAAAAAAAATTGGGAAAGGTCATCCCAACAAAATTAACCCATTCTTATTTTTCAAGCCTAAGTCCAAGACTTTTACTTGTATTCACTTAGATTTCATAAACAAAAAATAAGTAAGTACTTTCAATATTAGTTCTAATGGAGGAATTTCACCAGTACAATGCATGAAAACCCATAAAAACTGACTTTTTAAGAAAATTTCTACTAACCAACTTCATCTCCCTTAACCTAGGGTTCTAGCCATGAGTTTTCACCATTATTATACCTAAAGAATCACAAATTTCTAGTAATCATAAAGGGATAACATATGTAAAAGGGGCACTCTAAAGATGACAATCACTAAAAAATATTTTTCGACCTAGATTCGTCCTCCCTTCTCAAAAATGAAGTGAGTAGAGTGAACTTCAAGAAAACTGACATGCCACGACGGGACTTTTCTCATCGCGGCGATGTTGCTATGGTGAAAAACGTCTCCCTACAGCAGGACTTTGACCCGCCACAACGACTAATTGGTTTCCTAACTAGTGAGTTCTGATTGTTCCCCAACTTCTCCTATTTTACAATATAAATTCAATTTTAAACATAAAATTGCAAGTCTATCATTGTAATTGATATTACCGAAGTTCTAGAACCCCTAATTTAATTTTGAAAAGTGTTATGGGTAGCTAAACAAGTTTTTTAGTCATATTAAATACTAAGTTTGACAAAACTAATAACAACAAATTGCTAGCACCTCCAAAACCCTATGACAAAATAAAGCCAAAACAACCCTAAATTCTTACTTTTTTCTAACTTTCATATTTAGGGTCTAAACGTAACAAAAATAGTGACAGGATGATTTATTGCATCTCTCCAAATATACCTTTTTTCTTCAAGTAATTAGTGACTGGAACTCACCAACTTGAATCATCTGCATTCCCTCCATAAAAATGTTCACTAGGAGTGTTTAACGCCCCCTACAAAAGGAGCTCTATAAAATCTTTGATCCCTGCACCTCTAAAGTAACTTCAAATAACTTAAGTTCTAAGATTTCCAAATAACCTTCTCCTCTAATCACCAAAAAGACTCGAGAATCCACTGGTCAGCTTTAGATGAAGATTGCAAAGCATGATAATGATATACTTATTACTATCCCTACTATTTAAGAAGTTAGGGTGCTATTTTCTCTATTGATACGGATAATGCCCCAAGAACTGATGGGTACAGTGGATGCCTTTTTTCAGAGTGCCTCAGATGTGATCCAAAATGATGTTCATAGTGTTATAATAGATTTCTTTGGTGGAGCTGAGTTTACAAAGTTTTACACTCGCACCTTCCTGGTAATGATACCCAAAGTAGAGTCCCTCAATATTTCACTAACCTTATACCTATTAGTCTCTGCAATTTCTCCAGTAAAATCATTTGTAAAGTTCTTAACCTTATTTTCTCAAAGCTTATATCTAATAACCATTCTGGTTTTATTAAAGAAATATTCATATTATAAAACATTCTTCTTGCTCAAGAAAATCATCAATGACATCAAGAGACTAATATGGGTGGTAATGTTGCTATAAAACTAGACATGGCTAAAACATATGATAGAGTCTCTTGGACTTACCTCTATAAGGTAACATGGAAATGAAATTTTGTGAAATTTGGATTGACTTAATTTCTAGGTACATCTCTAATGATTAGTACTCCGTTATTATAAATAGGGATAGACATGACTTTACAAATTTGATAAAGGTTTTAAAAAAGGTGATTCCCTTTCACCCTCTCTTTTTGTTATCTCCTCTGAACTTATCTCACAAATTTTGAACAATCTACCTAGAAGAAGAGGATATAATGCTTCTATATGAACACAAATGGTCTACATGTGAACCATTTATTTTTTACAGATGATATTATCCAATTCTATAATGGCAGTAAAAGTCCTCTGGAGATGTTGTTGAGAACTTTCCATAGCTATGAGAAAATGTTTGGGCAAATGATTAATAAAACAAAAAGCTTCTTTATAATGTCCAAGAATGCTAATTAGTGGTTGATAGCTAAATTGAAGCTCATCACATGTATGAATCATCAAGAATTTCCTATTAAATATTTAGGATTCCCACTAATCATTGAAAAAAAGATGTGTTACTTCAGTGGACTAGTTTGAAACATTATTAACAGAATTAAAGGATGGGATAGTAAACTATTGTCTATAGGAGGAAGAGTTGTCCTTATTAAGCATGTCCTCATGGCCCTTTGAACCCACCTTATTGCAACCCTTTAACCCTCGAAAGGTACTTCTGATATTATGGAGAAGTACCTAGCTAGGTTTTTAGTCAAATAAATAAGATGGAGGAATACATCACCGGATTGGATGGAAAAATCTATGCATGCCCTATGAAGAAGGGGGTATTACATCAGGAGGATTGGTGATACATGTCAAGAATTCTCCATCAAGCAATAGTGGAGACTTAGAACCAATAAATCATAGACTTAGAACTAATAAATCATTATGGACTGACTTTTCTACTCATAAATACTATCATGGCATTCATACCAACAAAATCATTTGAAAGAAAGGGCAACTGCCTAGGAAAATTATGTGTGAGAATAGAGACATGAATGAAAAGGAGATTAAATGGATCTTAGGAAATAGAGAAGTAAACTTTTGGTATGATAATTGGTCCAATTTAGGATCCTTGTACAAGGTTATGGACCCTTGACATATTGGTCAAAGATGTTCTCTTGAATAGTAGATGGAACTGGAATACTATCCAGAATCAATTCCTACATCAGAAAAAGTAGAGAATTAGTAATATGTAATTGACAATGAACAATGATGAAAACGATTTTCCTATCTGGTCTCGTACTAGTAGTGGTAAATTTACTATTCCTTCTGCTTGGAATATATGTAATATTAGTTAGTGTAAAATTTGACATTATGATTCCTTTCAAATATCATTCTTAACATGGAGAGTTATTATTAATAGATAACCAACGGATGCTAAAGTTGCTAGACTTGGTATCCCTTTATCTCCTATATGTTATTATTGTAATAATATATTGTGTTGTGGAGCGTAATTCTATATAGATGTAACTTTTGCATTGAGAGGGAACCACTATAAAATTTGTGTGTGTCACTTATTCTTTGTCGATCTAAATTATTTTTTGGTAAATTTCGATTAGGGATCAAATCCTAACAACTGGAATCAGAGCCACGGTTTGAGTTTTGATTTAGAAAATGATGGGAGACGAGGACAGTTTGGTGCACGGGATCAGGAAATTCAATGGTACAAATTATGCGTAAAATGTAGATAGATAATTATCTATACGGTAAAAAGTTTCAACAACCATTGAGTTCGAAGTCGAAGAAGATAGAGGAGGCAAAGTGGAATATTTTTGACAGGCGGGTTTTGGGAGTCATTCAAATGATATTTTTGAAGAACTTTGCATTCAACATAGAAAAGAAGAAGAGCATTGCATGCATGATGAAGGTTCTGACCGACATATATGAGACACCTTCGATTAACAATAAGAAATTTCTCATGAAGAAACTTTTGCACCTAAATATGGAGGAAGGTGTTGTTGTTGTGACACACATGAACAAATTTAACATGATTGTATCAATCAATAATTGTGGGTTGAAATCAAGTTTGAAGATGAAGTATGATCCCTAATTCTTTTGACTTCTCTTTTGAATAGTTGGGAGCCAATGAGGCCATCAGTGAGTAATTTTGTCGGTAGTGTTAAACCAAAATTCAATAATAATAGAGATCGTATTCTTGCTGAGGAAGTTCATATAATAGATTTTGGGGGACATCGACGAGTTCTGCCTTGAATGTGGAGAATAGATTCTGGGGGGACATCGATGAGTTCTTTCTTGAATATGGAGAACAAAATAAGAAACTATGACATAAACTATAATCAGAATAAAGGCATGTGAAAATAAAGGAATGAAAGGGGTCAATCCAGCCCCGGGAAACCTTTTGAGTGCTGAAATTGTGAATAATCGGGTCATATCAAAAAGTACTACAAAGCACCATCGAAAAAAAAGGAGAATAAGGGTGGAATCAATATCATCAGTGAAGACATCGGTGATGCACTGCTGTTGTCTGTTGAAACTCCTATCAATTCTTGGGTACTCGATTTAGGAACGTCTTTCCACACCACTGCACATTGTGATTCCATGGAGAACTATGTTGTTGTTAATCACCGGAAATTTCTAACTGAAAGATGGAAAGCCCTTAGACATTGTTGGAGTCGAGGACATTAATTTTTGAATGTCAAATAGCCATTTATAGAAGATCACCAGGGTCGATCATGTGCCAAAGCTAATGCATAATTTGATTTCGGTGTGTTATCTTGATGATGAAGGGCACCATATTTCTTTCAATAATAAGGCTTGGAAGGTAACAAAGGGCGTAATGGTGGTTGCTCAAGGTCACAAGATGAGTACTCTTTACATAACGACGAGTTGTCATAATACGGTCGCTTTTGTCGATAACACCAAAAAGTCAGCGTTGTGGCATTAAGAATGGGGCATATGAGTGAGAAAGGAATGAAGTTTCGGGTGACTAATGGCATGCTTTCAGAGTTGAAGAAGGTGGATCATCACATATGTGAGAACTGCATTCTTGGAAAGCAAAGGCAAGTTAGTTTTTCAAGCGCTTGAAGGGAGCTGAAAGCTAAGAAGATAGAATTGGTGCACACTGACGTATTGAAACCATTCCTTGTCCCTTAACTCAGAAGATCACAGTATTATGTGACCTTCATTGATGATTCAACGAGAAAGTTATGGGTTTATATTATGAAAAATAAATTTGATGTGTTTGCTATTTTCAAGAGGTGGACGGTCATGGTTGAGAACAATACAGACCTCAAGTTAAAGAGCTTGAGGTCCGACAATGTTGGAGGGTACATCAATGATGACTTCAAGTAGCATTGTGATTATAATGGGATCAAGATGTTAAAGACTATTCCAGGTACGTCCCAGCAGAATAGAATAGAGGAAAGAATGAATCGAACGTTGAACGAGCATGCACAACGTATGAGAATACACACTGGACTGCCCAACACTTCTGGGCAGATGCAATCAACACTGAACCCTACTTGGTTAATAGAAGACCCTCCATTCCTCTAGGCTAGCAAATTCCACAAGAGGCTTGGAGTGGTAAAAATATAAATCTTTCTTTTCTGAAAGTGTTTGGTTGCTTGTCTTACATTTATATTGATAATACTGGTAGAAGTAAACTTGATCCAAAATCTAAGAAGTATTAATTTATTAGTTATGGGGATACCGAGTTTGGTTATCAGTTCTGGGATGACCAAAATTGGAAGATCATCCAAAGCAAGAACGTCGTCTTCAATGAGGAAGTGATGTACAAGGACAAGCTGTGAGACAACTTAGAAATTAGAGTCTCTACGAGTAAGAAGTCAGAAACTATAGACCTGAGATACATCCTTACAGCAGAAAAATAGGTAGCTCGAAAGGAAATTTAATAAGACAGTGACAGAGAGGTAAATAAGAACATTGACTCCGAGTCAAATTAGTGGACACCGGTCATAGAGTTGTGAAGATCATCTAGAGTCAACAAGCTAGTTCCCAGGTTCTCTCTGTCTCTCAATTACATCCTGCTCAATGACAGAGGAGAGTTATAAAGCTATGAAGAAGCGATGCAAGTTGATGAGCAAATCAAGTGGGAGTTGTCAATAAAAGATGAGATGGACTCGCTATCATCCAATCATACATAGAAGTTAACCGAGTTACTACAGGGGAAAAAAGATATAGAAGAAATGGGTCTACTGGATAAAAGAGGAATATGATTAAAGTAATAGCTACAAGCGAGGCTGGTTGTGAAGGGATTTCAACAAAAAGAAAGAATTGACTACATAAAGATCTTCTCTCCCGTGGTCCAGTTGGTGACAATTAGAATATTTCTTGGGTTGGTTATCCAAGGAAGACCTATATCTTTAGCAGATGGACGTAAAAATAGCCTTTCTCCACGGTGACTTAGAGGAGGAAATTTATATAAAGCAACCTAAGGACTTTGAGGTCAGGGGGAAGGAAAAACTGGTGTGCAAGTTTCAAAGGAGCCTGTACAGACTAAAATAGGCTCTGAGACAGTGGTACAAGAAGTTCAACATGTTTATGAAGAAAGCTGAATTATTAGGTGTGAGGCATATCATTGTTGCTACTTCAAGAGACTTGAATACTCCTACATAATACTGCTCTTTTATGTTGACAACATGTTGATCGTGGGAGTAGATCTACATGAGATTGATAGACTAAAAAAGAAGTTGTCAGAAGAATTCATGATAAAAGATTTGGGAGTCGTGAAGCAAACCCTCGGGGTGAGAATTACAAGAAGTAAGGAGGGCCTCAATATTTTACAAGTGGAATACATGAAGAAGGTTCTCAAGAGTTTCAACATGGACGATGTGAAGGCGGTTAGCACTCATTTGGCTAGTCACTCTCAGCTATCCAAAGATGACTCACCAATGATTAAAGTTGAGATGACGTATATGGATTAGGTTTCTTATGCCTCTGCGATTAGAAGTCTTATGTATGCGATGATGTATAAGAGACCAGACATTGCACATGCAGTGGGAGTTATCAGCAGGTTTATGAGAAACCCGAGAAAACAACATTGGGAGGTTGTAAAGTGGATTTTTAGGTATCTAAAAGGAAGTTCAAGTTCAGTGTTGTGTTTCAGGAAGTCAAAGGCGGGTTTGCAAGGATACGTTGATGTTGACAATTATGGTGCTATTGATATTAGGAAGAGCACATCGGGGTACATTTACACCTTTGGAGGTACTATGATTTTTTGGGTTTTAAAGTTGTAGAAGATAATAGCTCTCTATAGCTATGAGACTGAGTACATAGTTGTGAAGGAGGCTGCGATGGAGATGATGTGGCTACAATCCTTTCTGAAAGAACTAAAGCAGGATTATGAGGGGAGCATACTATATTGTGATAGAGTGTCATTCATTTGGTAAAAAACTCGGTCTACGATGCTCGAACAAAGCACAAACAACTCCGATCGCACTTCATCAGCTCAACTTTAGAAGATTGAGTACTAGTGCTTGAGAAGATCCCGAGAAATTTGAATCCAGCAGACATGTTGATGAAAAATGTGTTGTACGATAAACTAATATGTATGCAACTTCAGTTAAACTCCTTGGTTGAGGATCAGAGTCACCACTGTAGATAGAGACAGATGATGAGATTAGTCTCCAAGTGGGAGATAGTTGTGTTGTAAAGCCTAATTCTACTCTCTTTTGGTTTTCGATCCTATTTGGAATAGGATTTTGATTTTTTATTCCTATTTGGAGTTGGTATTGGTTAAAAAGGGAGAACCACTTATTATCTATATATAGTAATAAAACTTTAAAGAATTATTAGAGGCTCAATTGGTATATGTCTTTGAAAGAGGTTTCTTGAGAGAATTTTCACCAAGAGTGTAAGAGAGAATTGTAGACACAACTCCCGATTTGAGTTTATATAAATCTGTACGTGTTATTTATTCTTTGTCAATTTAAATATTTTCTGATAAAGTCGGATTTTGGGCTCAAATCCTAATATAGTCATGACAATGCTTCTTGCCTAATGAGTATAGAACATGTCTTTTATGTAGATGATCATGCAAAAGAATATGGAGATACTTCGCAAGACCAATAGAAGTGGAACATACCAATATCAAACTGAAAATTTTGATATAATTATGGTGGATAAAAAAATGCATAACCCTGCAGCAATGTACATCATCAAAGTACTACCTTCTCTTATCTGTTAGGAACAATAGAGAAGCAGATGCAATTGCAACTATGACCTAGTCAACCCTTCTAACGATAGATCAAAACAACACATTACTAACACTCTTTATCATATTTTGTAGACCCACTTTAGCAGAATCAAATTGGAAAACTGATAGGAATATATCAACAAGATTTTGATGTTACCATTAGCATAAAATTTTAGTTGAGTTAATTGAATGAACCACCCTTCATATTTTTTAAACTTAACACTGATGGGTGTTTAAATGGTAGGTGTGGTGGAGGTGGCATACTAAGAGACTCGATAGGGAGAGTTATTATGGCATTCACTTTAAATCTTAGAGAGGGATCAAGCAGCTGAGCTGAAACAATGACTATGCTCCAAGGATTGGAACTGTGCACACAAAGAGGAATCAAACATATTATTGGAGAAACAAACTCGATGCTCTTGATCAAATCTGTTATAGATAAGTCGAGCATACCATGAAAAATGTATATTTCTGTAAAAAAGATTCAAACTCTTGTTGAAGAACATGGCTTTATCATCAATCATTGCATGAGAGAATCAAACCAACCAACAGATGAACTTACCTGTATCAATCACACTACTGATGTAAACCATGTCTTCAACTCCATTTTTAACCTCCACAGACAAGTTAGAGGTCTTGTATATCTCGATACAATAGATATAGCCTCCTCCAGATTAAACAAAATCAAGGATGTTATTCTTATTTTAAGCCCCCATAGAATTTTTGTAATGATCCTCCGAGTCTTTATTTATATATTCACGATTTTATTTTTTATATAATAATTATGTTTTGCTTTAGTAAATATAAAATATATACTTTTAAGTCCTATGATATTGTTGATAATTATGATATTGTTTCTCGAATGTCATAGCCATATCTATTATTTTATAAGGAATTATAAATATTTTAATAGTTTAAAAGGAGATAACGAGTCTAATTATAATAGAAATTTTATTATTTCGAAAGGTAGATTTTATTATAAATATTATTTTATTAATTTTGATATATTTAGAAGTTTATAATTATTTTATAACACGTATATGCAATATTATATTATATAAGTGATGGTGGTGCATTTCCTTTTTAATGAAGCAAAAGCTTCAGTTTGAAGCAAAGAAAAAAAAACAACAAACAGAAAGAGCAGAGAAAGGAAAAAGGAAAAAGGAAAGAAAAAGAAAGAAAATTGAAAGAAAAGGAAAGAGAGAGAGAAGAAAGAAGAAGGAGGAAGGATTTTTGGTGCAAATTTGATCCGTAGAAACATATTTTCATTCTTCTACGCTTAATTTTACCAGGTAATTTCTCGTTCTTGCTTTTATTACTAAGTTTTCTATTGAATATAAATTTGCAGGACTTATATTTTTTTATTCTACCGTTAAATTTAGCTATATTTTATACCGTATGACGTAGGAGCTGTACTCTATGCGTAGGTATAGATATTCTCAATTTTTGTGCTATTAGGGTTTACAGATCCAATTTTAGCCGAGATTTTGTCCCCGCTAATTATATAGCAATATGGATTTTGTCTTACTCGTATTGACTCAAAGGCTATGTTTTTGCTAGACTCACTTGACTCTGAGCTTCATACATGATTTTGAATATTGAAAGCATACTTTCTGAGGATATCATTGGATTTGAAGTAGGTTACGGTCTACTTTCTTCAGATTGGGTTTTAGTACAGTATATATGTGGTAAAGCTCCAATGCGGGCTAGAATAATTATTCGGGCCTCGATATGCTTATTCTTTCGGCCTATGGCCTCTCAGCTGAATTGTAGATTAACTACTTACCCGGGGCTACATTGCCCTGCCCGCGTGTATTACGCTGACTCTGGACTATAGTGTGGCTGGGGAAGGAGTAACACCTTTGATGCATATTTCATACGCGGACTCAGGATCATAGTGAGGTTGGGAAGGGGATTAAACTAATGATTAGAGCTTAGTAGCTATCCCCCGATTTAGGTTGGTG
>JBDJHY010194995.1:0-11748 GCA_039654485.1 Withania somnifera | reverse complement strand
ACTGATAGAAATCCTATTGGCCCCTGTTATGGCTTCTAATTCCCTCAGTTTGACCATGTGTACTCGAAGCTGGGCCCCTGGCGGACTGACTACTCTATCTCATAGTAGAAGTTTGAAGAGAAGCCTAGTACTATTATCTAGATTGACCCCTCCTACCATAATCTCTACTTGTGGATTGGCAACTCGAGTAACTACCCTGGTGGAACTGTCTATTCTCGCTGTCCCCTTGGGCCTCATGAGTTAGGTGATCCAACTTATGAGAATGATCAACGATATAGAGAAATGGCTTATTCTGAACCAACAACCTCTACACTTCTCTGCGAAGATCAAATCTTGGACCATAAGCAAAGAGGAAAATTTATTCCTCCTCAGTAGGTAACAAGTCTCTGGCATGTTTAGATAGCCAGTATACTTGGTCTCGTACTCAATCACCTTTATCGACCCCTGCTGTAACCCTAAATACTGATCTCTTGGTAACTTACATACACTACTAGGTACTTGCTCTAATGCCAATGAAACTAGTGAACCTAAGCTTTGATACCACTATGTCATGATCCAAAAATTGGGTTATAATGGTGTTTACAACCCACTAGTAGGAAAGACTATCCAACAACCCATAGTGATAAGAAATGTGAAGTATCTTACCACATGAATAAAATAAATAAAGAAAAATAATAACAATGAAAACTACACATTTATACACCTTCTTAAAACCTGGTATCAATGTAAGTGGTGCTCCATGCAATAAAGTACCCAATAGAATATATATGCAATATAAAAGCTCCTAGAAATTACAACTAAGTACAAGGCCAATGACTAAAATAGATCAGGTTGCAACAACAAAAAGACACAACCAATTGAAGCCAGGAGCCATCGTAGTCTCTGAAAGGACACGATCTAGTAAGTAGGATCTTGTCATCTCTGATGACTCGTACATATATTTGCACCATAAAAATAGTGTATAAGTACAATATGAGTACCAAACACAATCACCCAATAAGCATCATAGGCTGATCGAGATCAAATAAACTACAATTGAAGTAAAGGCAAGAAAAGTAAAACATGCCAATAAGAGTAAGAAATGGATTACACCTAGTAAGAAAATTTTCATAAGATCTTCTTGGATGTTATTCAAAAAGTCCAATAATGGAAGCGCAGTCAAAATATGTGATTATTAAAAATAATAAGACATGGATTTGGATATTTCCTGGATCCTTTATCATTCATTCATTGAATGATAAATAACTACACGGCCAGATCCAACAACATGTTCAAATACATAACTAAATGAAATGAAAGGAAGGTACAGATCATAAGCAAGAAAGGCTATGTACCTTTTCTTAGTAGAGTAACGAAGTACTATATAACCTCGAGAACTCGAGTCACAAACAATGTACCTAGTCTTAAGATTAGTATATTCAATAGCCAAATGGATGGGTAATAGATAAAAGACAATAGGTAAAGCATAACAAAAGTAAATAGTAGATATAACTCAAAATCCCCCTATAAGACCACTGGGTACAAGTAGAAAGGGAAATATACATAACATACCTGATGTCCTATCCTGTTGGTAGGCACAAATATAACATCTAAGAACCCAACATGAATTCCCTAAGTGCAAAGGTTAAAATCAATGTGGATGGATGAATTAAAGGGGGATGGGGGGTAGAATAAGAATGCAACAATAACAAATCTTAGAATAACCCAGGAGGTCTCTCCTACAAATCACAAGCTGGTCCCCGCCCCAATATCATAACTTCAAGCCCCCATAGATATCAGTAGTATTGAGACCCCATCTTGAAATCCCCGTCACACAAACCCACTCTTGGCCCCACCATGGAAGGAAAATATCCAAAATGATACATATAGGTAGGGTAAAACCTCAAATGAGTCATATATGTGAAAATAGTTCCATACCACCCCATGGTTGTGGAAGTAGTTTATGGAAAGATCTTTCAAATTATGTTTAGTCCCAAGATTCCATTTTAGTATAATTAGCTTACTACAATCTCAAACTAACACTAGGACCTTTTCCTCAATAGCTACACAAGCTAACTACACAAATGCAGGCATGCAGAACAACACAACACAGATACAAATACCCTTGGTATCATCTAAGATAGGCCAGATGCCACTAAATAAGCACACCTTTCACATAGGGAAAAGAAAATAACCTATAAATATCTCTAAGGTCCTAAGATTTCTTCCAAAAATGCTTGAACAAAAGCACCTGGTCCCGACAAACTACATCCCCTCAAAGGATCAAAATTTAGGTTGAAAGAAGCAATAACAATAAAAAGGGGTAACCAACCTACAAACCCACCCCAAACAGCTAGCCAAAAAATAAAAACACACTACAAGTCCCAGTCCAATAGATAAGTAATCCTAGACTACTCGTGCACGAATGATAATCCTTGAAATGCACACAGACTGCCTAACAACTGCAATAATACTTGAAATATTATTAAGTATAAAAAACACAATCAACACCTCAATATAAGAATCACAAGACATATATTTTAAAATACAACTCGAGTCCAAAATTAGGCCTAAAAATAAGCCAGTGGGCCCTGCAACTCTAAAAATAAAACTAAATATACTAGAATGTAGGCTTTAGTCCGAGGAACATGTGGTTTGAATATAGATCAAATGGACAAGAATAGGTCTCCAAATTTCAATGAAAAGTTTCTAATGAGAGAAATATTTCATGATTAAATCAGAGGATAACGAGGGAATTACGCACCTGAAGGCAAATAAAATGTGTACACACACTCCCTAAAAGCACCTCTAAGAAATCCCATACAAGGCATAATAACGTACTGTAATAATATCAATGAGAGATTCTTGGAGAGAGTTCTCGAATGAATAAGAAGGAAAATTAAAGCTAGAAAATGGCCTATATATAACAGGCAGATGTCTAGTAATTGGATCTAAATATACTAATTATAATAGAGAATTCATTGGTAGCCCTCAATTTTTTCCCATCACGATTACGGCCTTTCCAAATGATCACGGTCCACAATTTTCCCTGAGCTCCATGATCACGACCTGGAGCCTCGCGATCAGTACCCTCCAAAGCACTGTGCTTCACAAATATGGCCAAGGCTTGCGAACATGTAGAAACGGATGGAAATGTTGTTTTGACTTCAAAAATATTGTTTTACAAATATGGAAAAGGCTCTGATATGGGGCTCGGAAAACAATTAGATATGGATTTTGACAAACCAAATATGCAAATTGTATGGAAATAAATTGGACTCAATGGGATTGACAAAACAACCAACTTAGGTTATTTAAGAAGAAAGTTCCCCTATACCAAAACTCAACCCAAAAGACCAAAAACCAACAATCTACATGGGCTTATAAAATGAGCCACACCTTAGGAAGCATACAATTAACAATACCATCTTAGTTAGACATCATGGAGGTGATGGAAGAATTAGAATTATAATCGAGTGCTATGATCATTGAAAGCTATCTTAGTCTAAATTCTTAACTCTAGCTAAACTGAATTTTCTCAAAACAACTCAAAACTAAAAAGGGAGCCCCAAGATTGAACCAATGGTCCAACTAGACCAAAGTCTATATTTCAGAGCTAGACGAACTTTTAGAATCCAATTCTAAGATTTTTACTAGGTTTTCATTCTTGAGTTACACCAATTCAAGGTTGAACCTTTTAACAGGAAAGCTGAGAAATTAGAAAGTAAACTACCAAGGAACTGAACAACTGGTCCCAACAAGTTATAACTGACTTAGGGAAGATGAAAGAAGTTTCTAAGAACATAAAAAGCCATAATAAAAATAAAATTACCATGTGGTTTATTACATAACTAATCTTATATTTCAAAAAATAATCTTTTTAGTCATTGATCACTTGGTAGTTCTATGCTCTTATTACTCCTTCTTTTAAATTATAGAGGGTGAACTTAATTTTTTACTCCAATTTACAAGTTAGTAGTTTGTATGGGAGATAAATCCCCACCTTTGATGATTTATAGGATGTTTTCCTCAAAAAAATCATCCTCCTCAATTTTTTTCAGCAGTTTCTTCTTCCCTTTTGGTAATTCTTCAAGGTCTTACATTACTGATATAGGGTTCTTAGGTATAATTATTTTTAAATGGTTGGAACTTTCATTCTGGGAGTTTTCCTGGTCCTGTTTTTTTATTCTCTCATCTGAGGTTTGATATTCCAAAGTTCTCCCTTCTTTATCTTCCCTTTTCTCCCCTTTATCCATGAAGTGTTCCTTTGATCCTTCTAGGGATGTCCAGATTACTTGATCCTTGGTTTATGTTATAGATGTCTTTCTTCTCCTCCTAGTTCATCTATTATTTTTATCCACCCTACCTTCCGAAGGAATCCTCCACCAATTTTTTTATATAGTCCCAATTCTTCTTATTGTTTATTCCTCCTACTTGTTTACTACCATTAGCTTTGGTATTGATTGGTTAGTTATCTCCTTCTGTACTTTGACTGTCATCTAAGGTATGTAATTTATTTCCTGTAGCAATCTATTGCTGATTTTCCTACCTATTCTTTGTTGGTTCCTTTCTTCTTCCTTAATAATGTCTATGTCTTCTTACACCTCTCACTTGTTTCTGTGATTTGAACTCTTCATGATGATGTTTCAATGTTGGTTTTTTTTCTCAGGTTTATTTTGCTTCTCCTTCTATCCTTCTTCCTTTGGTTTCATATCCTTCTGTTCTTCCTTCTTTTTCTTTATCTTTCTCCTTTTGGTTGTTTTGTTTATTGTTGGATCTCCTTATCTTCTTTAGGGTATAATTTTGAATGTATCAGCTAACATTTCTCCTCATTATGTCCCTATAACTTACAATTCTTACATTATCTAGGCACACATTCATACTTAATCCTGATGCTCTTCTAAACAATCTCCCTATTTTTTTCCTTATTCAAGAGATTAATTCTTTTGGGGAAACCATTCATACCTTAACCTTTAACCTATTGTAGCTAGGTCCTATTTATTTTCTAGTAGCCATATCCCCTTGAAGTGGTTTACCTACTACTACTGCCAATGAGAACACAACTTCCTTCCCAAAAACGTTTGGTGTCTATGTAGGGTAAAACATACATACAATAGTATTTATGGTTTCTTCCTCTAGATCATATAGTGCATATAATTTTTTTGTACTCATGGGATAAGACCAGTTGTGATGGTTGATATAGAATACCTGCTTTAGAAGTAAATTGACATAATCATTCACTAATGTAGCTCTAATGAGAACACATCTATTTCTTACCAATCCAATATTAAATTCTCCTTTTATCTTACATTATTTGGAAATCAATTTTCTCAGTCTAGAAAATTTGGTCATCCATAAGAAATTATTCATATAACTCTAGGCTCACTATTTAGATAAGCAATAAGTTTTAGCAATATTGGTTTATATTTTTACTTAGTGGTTTGTAATAAGTGAAAAATATAAGGTTTTAAATCAGTGGGATTATCTCTCAGTATTTGGAAGCCTCTGAAGAAGATAGTCTAGGGGTATCGATGGCCATTCTATCAAACAAATTATTAGGGTTGAGAAATAATAGATTACGATGGAATGTTGTAGTTTATGTTGAGTTGTCTTTATAAACAATAGTATTAGAAAGTTTTAGCACATACATTTATTTAAGTTTGGATATTCATTCTCAACTGTTTCATAATTCAATTACAAGCATACAGGCATTGGGCAAAACTTATATTATATTAGTTCTTGTGTTGAATAGGTTAGCAACCAGAAATCCAGAATAGACCAATTAGTCTAATAGAGGTTCTATAAATAAAAATGTGAGGATGATGGAAATATATAGGACAACTAGTATGAAAGAACAATTCACCATTATACGCAGAAAGTTCAGTTAGTAAGTAGGCTGCTTATAGGGCATGTGGAACAACAAACTCAAGTTCAAAAAGCACTATTTCTCTTAGAGGTTTATGTAGGTGATTATATAGTTGATATATATGTATCTAATCCAAAGTCCACATACTTTATGAGCTATAAAGGTAGAAGCATAGAAAACTAGAATCTTGGAAAATTTACTACTTGAAATAGCAAAACCACCCGAACTTCTAATGGGATAAAATAAAAAAAATCAATAAAATTCACATGTTTGACAACAATGATATTAGAAAAATTAAAAAACACTCAATGTAAAGCTAGCTGGATGATATAAAAGAAGTGTTAAATAAATTGGTATAAGGTCATCAGAGATAGGAAGCTACTGCCAAAAATCACAAGTTAGCAGTCTGAAGTCTTGAAAGATAGAAAGGTCAGAGTACTGAAGCACAAAAGGTTAGGCCTCCTGGAGGTCTACCCGATAACATAGAGTTGTATTACAGCTAGATGGAAAGTCCTTACCTTGGCTAGAAGGTTTTATTGAGGACGTGGTAGTGTAAATTAGTTCATTGATATTCCTTATGGATTTAATAATCTCTTATTCTAAGTCTGATCAGTAAATTTCATTTATTTTGGGACGTCCATCGAGGCTATAGCAAAAGTGATCATTGATATGGAATCAAAGTAGCTCAGTACAAGAGCACTTGATAAAATTAAAGTGTTTTATGAGTACAAGCCACCAAACAAACCAACTATAATTGAAGAAGTGTTATCTATTATAATAAGAGAATGTGATCATGATTTACAACTTTTGGTAGTGAAAGTCTATAGTGGAAAGAGCCGATATGAGCAACAAATTATTATGAAATGCTTAGGAAATGGATTAGAACTTCATAAAAGTTTGTGCGTAGAATTGGAATCCATGAATTCCAAAATGCCCCCTAAAAGTTATGAATGTTCATATATTTACTTACACATAAAGCTAAGGTATGGTGTAAAAATATACTGTAACACACCACAAAAAAGTTCCCAGTCCTTGCTTAGAATTTGTCTTACAACTTACTTGAAAATTTTGAAGTAGGCTGTTGACAATGTTATCCATAGAGCGTCAACCATGTCGACGGCCCGTGGAACTAGCCATCGAAAATTTTCTCTTGTATATGTTTCTTTGTCGAACCAGCGTATGGTTTATAGGACAGTGTGTCAACCCAGTCGATGTTCTGTCAAGTCGATCGTGAAATGGGTTAATAACCAAGTTAAGAGATCTAAACTTCAGGTCGACGGATCATTGTATGGTCATTATTTCAGATGATGATCCACTAAACCATTTGTTTTTTCTCAAACAGTAGCCAGTCTATATAGTCCAGGAAACCATGGACAAGTTTACAGTAAAAAAACCAAACCATGATTCCTTAGAATATCAGTTTTTAATATGTTCCCAAGGGTTAAAAAGTTCATTTCTCCATCCTTTCACATACTATACTACACCATTTTAGGTTTTTTTGAAGGGTAAAAGAACTTAGTGCAACCCATTCCCCTTATTCTCCCAAATATTCAAACACTTAGCAGAAAACAATCGCCCAAGCTCTCTTAAAGATAGGGTTCTTTATTCCAGGACTTCAACACCAAATTCTTGCTCAAATATCTCAGGTTGCTAGGTATGTAAGACTTCAACACGGGTTTGATCTCATCATTGTGACTTTCAGTTTAGTAGATGAACCTTGAATCTAGGGTTTTCTCCAAACCGTAAAATTCATGTTAAATTTAAAATTTCTAGTATATTTCACGTTCATAATACATGTTTCCATGGTATTTATGTCATTCGATGATGTTACAAGCCTTTTGAGATTACACATGATTTTCAAGCATATTCCTATGAATTGCAATAGTCATTTTAATGTCTTTTTCAGATTTTATGATTAAAGTAATATAGAGTACATCTGTATGATTTTGTTGGATTTTGTAAGGATCTAATCCTAACTCAAAAAAAGGTCAAAGAAGGTATCTCATACTTAGAAAAGTATTACATGCCAATGGAAAATTAAGTTTCAGTTAAATAAATATTTTGGTTTAAATAATGATGCTCAGGCTAGTACCACTCTGTCACCACCCAAAATTCAGGTCATGATGGTGTCTACAACCCTCCTGTAGACAAGCCTAACCTTACAGCCAAGAGTTACCCCCAATGGGATATAAACACTCGAATCATCCAGTAAGTGTAAAAGCATAAATAAAAAAAAAACACAAAAGAACAAAAGTAGAAGCAATACATACGAAACCTAAATCCCAAAACCTGGTGGCAATGACATATGGAACTACTATACAGAATATCCAAAAAGATAAAAAATACAAAGTAACTCCTACAAAAGTAATACAACACAGGTCCTGATATAGACAGAATAAAGCAAGATGAACTTAAGGAAACCATGGTCGGCTCGGATGGTGAAGGCTTACCATAATTTCCGAAACCAGTTGAATCTACTCCGCACAATCACGATATCTGCGATAACCCCTGCTAGTATCTACACCACAAAAAAGGAATAGAAGTGCCACATGAGTACTAAACAAGGTACCCAGTAGGCATCATCAGCTGACTGGGCTAAAATAAAGTGTGAGTAATAAATGTGAGGAAGTAAAACAGGTCAATAATATGAGGAAATCGCTAAAACTATTAGGTAGCCTGAAAGATATGATATCGGAAGCATAAGTATAGATCTACAGGAACTAAATATAGCAAACACAATCCACAGTGACCAGTACCCGAAAACCCAAAAATAAAGTAAGGAAACGTACATATGCTCCAGCTCAACAAACCCCACAAACCATGATAGATATGTGCATGTACCACTAATAAAGAAAATGAACCGTAGGATACTGATAAGTAAGGAAGAAAAGAAAACACATAAAACCTATATGGCATCCCATACCACCGGTAAGAATAACAGCACAACAAAACCCATCGTGACTTCCCCCTTAAGCCCAGTGGGCACACCATATGAAGGAAATACACAGGGGTGCAAGAAAGTAAAGTAGAGCAATATCATCAGTGCCAATAACCAGACCTTGCCCTATCAATGTCAAAACCTGGGGCCTCGCCCCTTATCAGTGCCAGTAACCAACCAAACAGTAATATATAGGAGTCTCAACATAAAATAGCAATAATAACAAAGATACTAATAGAAACATAAAGTAAACAGTGTCTATGATCGTCCAAAGGCACCAGATAAGAACCCATCTCATCATACTTGCCGCGCAACAAATTAAATAGTCCCCACTGTCTGGAGGCTCCATACGATGGGGCTAGGACCCGGGCATACAACCCTTCACCATCTATGCCCTCTCATGGGCCTCCAGAATCTAGCAAGGATATCAGCAAAAATACAATGATCAACCTAAAAACCCGACCAGTACTAATATCCATATCATAGCCACAAATAATAACCCATTCTAAAATGCACATAAATAAACCTACTCTACCTTGGCACTAGTAAAAACCCCGAAGTGCACGTACTATGGATCCCAAGCTCCAAAATAGTTGATATCACCTAAAACTATACAATTATAAATCCATGTATCAAAACATGAAGAATGAGACCCATATTGCAAAGAGATAGCAGGGTCGGAATGCAGGCCCCACAGCTCAAAAAATTAAACTAAGTATACAAGCGTGAAGCCCTCAGCTTGGGGGAGTTATGGTCAAAATTTGAGCTTAAAGAGATAACAAATCGAAGGATAAAATAATGCTTAAAGTAATGAAATAATAACATTTTACATAACTAGAGAAAAGCATAAAGAACGAGAAATATCGAAAAAGACTAGCACCACAAACTCAAGCGATCATACATGCAACTCCCCACAACTCCCAATAGCTTGAAACACCCAAAACCCAGCTCACAAACTCAACACAAAGCAGTAAAACCAGAAGCAAAATACTGGAAATAAAGGGGTTCAACCCCTATTTATAGACTGTATGGGCTGTTGGGTTAACTGTGCCTGGGCGGCTCCCTGGATATAGGGGAAACCTCACCAAGGTGGCTCCCTCAGTGTAGGGGCAACCTCTCCAGGGCCTCTAAAGGAGCACTGGTGTGGTCTTCAACCTGCTGCTACTCTTAGCAAGATAGGAAAAATCCGAGGGGCCGAAAACAAGCATCCTGAGTCCATTTCTAGAAAATCAAAACTGCATTTTGTGTGAAAAACACACTACAAACTCAAAGAAATCAACGAAACAACCAACTAAGGCCATTTAAGAAAAAAAGGACCCCAAACTTAAAAGGATCAAAAGAAGCTAATATAAGGACTTTCCACAAACCTATTCAAAATAAAGCCAGGACACCTCGGGAAGCAAACCAATGACTCAAATATCCCAAAATCTACATTCTAAAGTTGATGGCTTTGTTAGAATTCCAATCTGATGCTTTGATAACCAAAAGACCACCAAGCTCCAAAATAAGATTTGTTTGGGCTGAATTTCCACAAAATAACCCAAAATCAAAATGAAAAGCCCAGGACACAAAGTTAAGGTCCACCTAGACCAAATTCTTCACTTTGGATCTCATAAAACTATCTGAATTTAATTTCGAGTGCATTTACTATAATTTAACTCTCGAGTTCAAATATTTCAAAATTGAAACTCCAAAATAGGAAAATTGAGATAACGAACAAAGGAGTCGCCAGGGAATTGAATTGTCAGTCCTAGAAAGTCATAAATGACTTGGGAAAACTACCAAATAACTCTAAAATAAAAAAAGACAGAAGACAAGGAAATAACACGTGTGTTGATTTGATTAAGCTGGCTATGTTAGATTTTGTAGTGATTTTGGGCATGGAATGGTTTTCCACCCATCGTGCGGTCCTGGATTAAGACCATGACCTTATCTGTACCTAGTTCCCTATAATATGGCATGGTCCCACTAGCTGTTCATCGGTCTGGGTCATTTCCTATTGTCAAGCCCGTAGACTTGTTTCTCGGGGTTGTTATGCATACTTGGCCTCTATTAGAGATGTCATTTTTGAGTCCCTTTCCCTTATGATTATGCCAATTTTTAGTGTGTTTTTTGATATTTTTCACCAAAGAGGGATATAGATTTTTCTATCGAGGTTGAGCCACTCACCAGGCCCATTTCTATTCCTCCGTATCATATGTCACCAACTGAGCTTTGTGAGTTGAGTTTCTAGTTGTAGGACTTGCTTTACAGGGGTTTTATTTATCATAGATTATCACCATAGGGTTCCTCGGTGTTGTTTGTTAAGAAGAAGGATGGGTCTCTACGGATGTGCATAGATTATAGGCACCTATTTTTTACAATGATCATACTACCATATGTTACTTGTTTGATAAGTAAGATTCAAAAGCAAGGCTTATTCGCTGGATCTTACTACTACAAGAGTTTGACCTAGATATTCATAATCGAAAAGGTTAAGAAAATTAGGTAGTTGTCCAGTTTTCCAAGCTTAAGGATCATTCGCAAAATGATGACCACATGAAAATTAAAGATGAACTCCATATCAACAAATCATGGCACTCAACACTTTAGAGGTGCTTTCATATACTGACATTGGGAATCTATTAGTAAGTGAAATTTTAAAATTTAAAGCAACTGGTGAGCAGAAAAATAGATTGAGTTATGATTCTTGTTACTATATTTGGATAGCCTTATTTATTCAAGCATGGAAAAGATCGAATCATCAGTTATTTATTCAAGCATGGAAAAGCCTTATTTATCAGGATATGTGTCCCAGAATTCAAAGTGAGTGATATTTTAACAAGTTCTCCAGCCTCTCTTATGGTGATCATCATAGGGAAAATCATACTGCACCTAAGGTATTGCAATTGTAGTTCTTCCGACCTAATTAATTTCGTGGTATTATAGAGTTTATGAAGAGATGTGACCAATGCCAGCACACTAG
>JBDJHY010194994.1:0-21374 GCA_039654485.1 Withania somnifera | reverse complement strand
TAAAGCTCATAAATTTTAAATGGTTAAATTTCCTATTATTTCTTATCTAAGAAAAATTTTTAATAGTTGAACTTCATATTTCTTGTTCATGCATTGCACTGACTTGATGCTACACTATTGATACAACATGTTATTGTTACCTCCTACACACTTAGTACCTCTCATGTACTGACTGTATATGCTTTTCTTCATGTTTTTTGTCATAATCCGTTTGGTCATTTACTTGCCTTTCAGTTTCTTTTGTGTTTAGATCTTTCTGTTAGCTGCCTCAATTCATTCATAACTTTTTTGGACTATTAGTTTTGTTCCTTGATAGTGCCATAACCTATTATATCAGTTTTCCTATTTTAAAGGCTAACCTTAAAATGGTGAAACTTGAGAGTGAAGTCTTATTAAATGCACTCGAAATTGAATTTCGATAGTTTAAGGAAAAAAAGTCAAAGGAACCCAAAAAAGTGAAAAATTAGATCTATTTTAACTTCAAAACTCTGACTTTGGTCTAGTTGGACCTTTATTTCATATCTTGGGGTTTTCATTTTGAGTTTGAGCTATTTTGTGAAATTCAGTTCAGCTAAAGTTTATTTTGGAGAATGGGTGGGCTTTTAGTGATCAGTGCGTCAGATCAGAATTTGACGCTTCTATTAGCTCCTTGGTGATGATTTTAGGTAGTTGAGTCATTAGATTGCATTTGGAGATGCCCATAATCATTTTAAGTGTGTTTGTTGAAATTTAGAATTTTGACTCTTTTGGTTTATTTTTGTTTGGGGGCCCTTTTTTGTCAAACATCCTTCGATGGTTATTTCGTCGATTCCATTGAGTTCAAAATGTATTTCTCATGATAGATGCATGTTTGGTTTGTTGTTGTTGGACTACATTTTAATTTCGAGCCCATGTTGGAAAATTCAGCTATTGTAGAAATTCTTTTAGATCTTACTCAGTACGATGGCGCTCCTTGGGGTGTGACTTCACTATTTTAAGGTTTCATAGATTTAGCATGATCTCACTCTAAGAACCACGATCATACTCTTTATGAGCTGGCTCTTTGGCGTGATTGTGCCAGGTCACCATGATTGCACAAGATTGTGGTCAGTTATAAAACTATCAGACATCATAATTTCAAACAGATTTCTCATTTCCATCTTTGTTTTTGTTTCTTCTTATTCACTAAAAATTACTCCCAAGCTCAATTATTGATGTGGGGACACCATGGGATGGACTCCTAGACTACTTTCTTGTGGTTAGATAATCTTCTCTCTCTTTTTTCTTCCTCAGCTCAAGTGAATCTCCAACAGAAGTTTAGTTCCTTGGAAATGGTATTTAGAGGATTACTTGTTTATTTTGAATAGAGGGAATTTTTGTAGAGTAATTATCATTGTGGAATTATTTTTCACTAATTTCCAGGTGCGTAGAATGTTTAATTCTCCATTTTTTATTCGTGAAATATTTTTCACTTTCTCCATAAACTTTGTTTTACCAATTGAGGCCCTTCCGGTGGTCCAGTTATTCTTACTTTCATAATACGTTCCTTTAGCTGAGGCCTTCGTATTGGTAATTTTAGATTTTTTTTCTAGGATGTGGGGCCCATAAGCCTTAAGCCAAAAATGCACTGGGCAATATAAGTGTCATTCTTGATCTTTTTACTCCTGGATCTGTAATTTGATAGTTTTAGGTAATTTTAGGTGTGTTCAGAGCTTCAAGCCGAACTTTCATGCTTATCGAGGATTCTCACCGAATCCTGGTAGGCTAGCTTTATTTTTCTTTGGATTGGGTTATTAATAATACTTGTGTGATTTGGCTAGTCTTGTGGGTGTTTGTAGGTTGGAAGACCTATTTTAGTAGATTTTCTCCTATTTACCTATCTTTTGGGGGTTCAGTGGAGGGATGTCGAGGGTGTCGGGTTATGTGTGGTTGTCTTGACCTTTCCGTAGGTGGCAATAGGCCTTATCTGGAAGTGTTGAGCCATTATGTGGCTTGTGAGTGAGTTGAGTTCTTAGCTAGTGGCCTTTGGCCGATCCTGGTCAACTGTTTTCTCTTTTATCATTATTGTTGTGCCTTGATCATACATATTAGATATTGAGCTCTTTAGATCAAGCACTAGCACAACTCGTATGATATAAAGGTATTAACTGAGTTAACTAAAACAGGAAGGTTTTCTTGATTAATAACGAAAAAAATATTTTCTTACTTATAGATATACTTATGCCATGACCACCTAATGGTATGGATCTACTTTCGGAATATAAATGGAATAAAGCTTTAACTATCATTGAACTATATCTCGTCTACTGTTGATATTAACTTGGAGCCTCCTAAGGCACAAACCCTGCTATTCATTAGGAGGGGTGGACCTCCAAAGCACAGGAACCACTATTGATATTGAGGCAAAGACCTCCTATGTGGGGTCCATACTATATATTGAGACACGGATCTCCAGGGCACTAGACGCATTGTTGATATGGAGGTTAAAACCTTATAGGAGAGGCCTATATTATTGATATTGAGATGCGTACTCTAAGGTAGGGCCCATACCATTCATATTGAGGAGCGGACCTATGGGGCACGACTCCACTATTGATATTGAGGCGCAGACCTCTTATTTAGGGCCTATAGTATTAATATTTAGGAGTTGACCTCCTGTACGGGGCCCATATTATTGATATCTAGGGCGGGGCCTCCTAGGGTGAGGTCTCTACCATTGGTTAGGAGGCAGGGACCACCGGGATGCAGAGCCCACTATTGGCACGACCTGTTGATACGAGATGACTATGTCTTGATTTACAATTGGACATTCATTCTACTCATGCTATTTTTACTTTTGGGACATATGGAGGAGTCACAGTGAGTTATTATTGTGCTGTTTGTGCCAACTAACGGGATGAGGCATCAGGTAGGTTTTTGTATGCTTCTTTATGCTATTTCTGTTTTTACTCAATGGTCTTATGGGGGGGCATTTTGATTATTAAGTGTTCATTACTATATTTATGTTCACGATCACACCTTATTTCTTGTGGATTACCTTCAACTATCATATCAGTATTATTATACTCAATTGGAGTTCAAGTACATTTTCAATAGTCCATTTTCAAGTCCTACGAGACAGTTGGTTATCCCTGTACGAAGCCGTGCTTAGTCTACCTATTTAATTCTTGTACTTTTTTTTCTATTAGTAGTTAGTATCTGCTCTTATTACCTATCTTGTATTTAACATTTAGTTTTATTTTTCTTACTTAACATTATTGACCTATTTTACTTCCCTTGTAATTTCTTTACTTGTATTTTGCTTTAGCCTAGTTGGCCTATGATTCGTACTGAGTACTCGTGTTTGGTGTTCATGCTGCACTTCTATACCGTTTTCATGGTGCAGATCCTAAAAGGGGTTATGTGAGGTAACACTATCATGTTGATAGATATTTCTAATCTGCAGAGATTATAGTGAGCTTTAACGTTAAAGTTGATCATGGACTCCATGCTATTATATATGCTCTATTTTTCCATGTCAGGGCTTGTGAAATACTATTTCGTAGGAGTTGTAGTTGTATATAATTCTCTTTTGGATACTTTGTTTAGCAACTCCGTATTCTATTGACACTAGGTTTTCAAATTTGGGTTGTATATATTTATTTTGCGTTCCTCTATTATATATGTTTTGGCTATGTTATTCTTAAGTTATTCGTGTTTGTGAGCATTTATGGCCCATTGTGAGTAGCTCTGGTATATGGGGACAGGTTTTTCTATAGTAGACATGTAAACTCCATCATAACCCAAAATTTAGGTCGTGAAAGAGTTGTATCAGATATTAGGTTTACTTGTCCGTTTGGCATTGGAACCAGTACCTAGTAGAGTCCTATAGCTTGGCGTGTGATGTCTGCATCAAATCTTTAGGAGGCTATGTTGCCTTAAGAAAGCTTTCATCTCTTGAATCTTATCGTGCATTGATATTCGTACCAATTCTGGAAACTATCTTTGGCTTTACTAATTCACAGATGGTGCATACTTGAGGTTCGTACATGGATCGAGACCCTCCCCGGCAGGTCAGGACAGGTTTGTGGGTACTCCTACACCACCATAGTCCACACAACCTCTTATTTATTCATTTAGAGATTTGTTGTGGCAGATGATATAGGTGCTCGATGGGGCATCCATGGATAGGACAAAATCCTTTTCTTAAGGAGCGGCATAAGGTGCACCGCCTCCCTCGGTATCTACAGCCCCAGTGGAACAACCAATGCCACCAATCTTAACATTTTAGATTGCTACTACTAGTGCCTCTATACTAACTCCATCTCCTATTAAACTCACTTATGAGATGCGAAAGATAATAGACCACTTTTTTTGGATTTCCCCTGCTAGGTTATCACAAGAGCAGGGGCAGGATAACACGAGTTTATCGCTATTTGTGAGGAATGTCTAAAGACCTTGGAGTTATTGGAGATGTACGGGGATGAATTTATTTCCTATTTTAGTAGGGTGTAGTTATTCATTGGTGGTGAGTTTTAAGAGCTCGTAGGCCACTGATTTTAGCCCCACCAACTTAGGACAGTCTTGAGAGGCCTTCATCGCCTAGTATGTACATAGGAGAACCTGAGAGGAATTGAGGGCTATGTTTGCAGGCTTGCACTAGGGTACTGTGGCCATATTTGAGTATTAGGCTTAGTTTATTGAGCTATCTAGACATGTTGGTGATTTGTTGTCTGTCGAAGAGGAGAAGATTCATTTCTTTGCATATGAGGAGGTCAAGTCAAGTGGATGTTGGTGCTGTAAATACCCTTCATAGACATTATTGATCAATGTGCATAGCATGAAGACTTTATCTCACCTAGATCAAGGGGGAAGTGAGCAGAGACAAGGCCATCAAGCCAGTTGTTGACTAGATTTGGAGGCGGTGATTTTGGTAAAAGAGCCCAAAAGAGTTGACAGTACCAGGCTTTATTAAAAAATTTAGATAGGGGATTGGGTAGAAAGCCCATCAGGGGCCCAACTTTAGGTTCCCGAGGCCATAATGAGGGTCCTTACGGTTAACCTGTAGATGGGGGTAGTTGATACATGTGTGGAGGGGCAGGTCACTATGCCAAAGATTGACCCAAGATTGCTAGGGATTGTTATGTAGAGGGATGTTTTGAGTGTACGGATAGGGACCACTTTTCTAAATACTACCCTCGGCATAGGGCTACTTAGAGCACATCATTTCCTTCCCAACCACTTTAAGTAGTGCCATCGACTAGATGTGGACCACTAACTATTCATAGAGTTCAGGGAGGAGGCGGGGAGGAGTGAGAGGGAGGTGTTGAGCCACAGTAGGGGGAAGCCATCGTCAACTCTATGCTATTGCGGATAAGAATAAAGTTGAGAGCTTATATATAGTTGTCACTAGTATGTTGATTATTTGTGGGAACTCAACCTTGATTTTATTTGATCCTATATCTACCTTTTCTTATGTGTGTATTTATTTTTCCTCTTGGTTGGGTTTTTCTAATGAGTTGTTACCTACATCGTTGAATGTGTATACCATATGGGCGCGACCCTAGTGATAGATGGAGTATATAGGTCATGTCTATTGACTATTCATGGTTATGACACTCGGGCCAATTTGATTGAGTTATATATGTTGGATTTTCATTTGATTTTGGACATGGACAGTTATCCCCTTAATGTGCGGTCTTGGATTGCTATGCCAAGACCATGACCTTATTTGTGCGCGGTGTGCCTATAGTAGTGTGGAAAGATCCCACTAGTCATTCTTCTATTCGAGTTATTTCTTATTTTTAGGCCCGTAAGTTTGTTTCGAGGTTTTATGCTTACATGCCCATGCTTGAGATGTTAGTGTTGATTCTCCCTCCCCAGTGTCTGTTCCAATGGTAGGTGAGTTCATGGATGTATTTCCTATTTATTTACTCTGCCTGCCACCCAAGCATGATATTTATTTTTCTATTGAGGTTCAGTCGAGAACTAGGCCTATTTCAGTTTCCCTTACCATATGGCCCCATAAGAGCTTCAGAAGATAGTGTTTAATTGTAGTATTTTCTTGAAAAAGGTTTTATCAATTCTAGTGATCCGTCGTGGGGTGTCCCAGTGTTGTTTGTGAATAAAAATGATAGGTCTACTATTTAGAATAAGTGATCTTAGGCGTATTTTCATGTTTTATTGCCATTAATGTCCCAAATTTTAGCTAAGTTTTGAGAGCAGTTGCATGTTTTGTATTGTCTTATAGATTTATATTTGTTACTTTCACAAGATTAGTATATTTCAGGGACTATTTGGAGCCTACATGGATGAAAACCAAGAGGAAATGGAAGGTGGAATGATTGGAGATTGTCCTAGAAATATATGATGAGAAACAAGTTGACACCAGGCGATGAAGGACCATCAGGGTTTCCATCACATCTTGATACAAATCATGATGGGCCACAATTTTGGCTTCCTTTTAGGTTAAGGGAAAAAAGGTAATTCCACGTGGTTGAGGTAATTTTCCAAGAAGTTTTTAATAGTTTTTCACCATTGGAAATAGTCTTTTCATTGTTCGAAGTACTCTTTAGAAGGAGGACATTTAATCTAGGGCAAGATCTTGGAGCCTCCGTGGAGGCCGGAGAATAATTGTGTACACTTTGCTTCTCTTTTACTTATATATTGTTATGTTCTTCTTTAAATGATTTGTTGTGATTATTCCATGTCTCTTTTACTTGTAATATGGATATAATTCTTTAATATTTTACCCTAGATATGTAATTTGATAGTTTCAGGAAATTTCAGGTGTGCTTGGAGCTTCGGGCCGGTGTTGCATGCTTTTTGTGGATTCTCCCCAGTGTCCAAGTAAGCTATGTTTCTTTTCTTTAAACTAGGTTTTTGTAGATTACTTGTGTGGTGGGCTAGTCCTACGAGATGATAGTTAGGTTGGAAGACCTATTTTACTAAATTATCTCTTATTTGCCTGCCTTTCATGGGTCCTGTAGAGGGACGTAAATGTTGTTGGGTTGTAAGTGGTGGTGCAGGCCTTGCTGCAAGGGGCCTTGAACCCTATATGGATGTATTTAGCCATACTATGACTCGTAAGTGAGTTGAGTTCTTAGTTGGTGCCTTTAGCCGGTCCTACTCTGCTGTTTTATCCTTTACCATTATTGGTGTGCCGCGATCATACATATTAGATATTAAGCTCCGTGGATTAGGCATCGGTGTGGCCCCAGTCTATTGTAAAAACGTATTAAATGAGTTAACTAAACAGGAAATTTTCCCATTTTAATAACAAAAAGGGATTTTCTTACTTATAGTTATACTTATGTCACGACCACCTATAGTGGTATGATGCTATTTTTAGAATAAAAAAGTTTTAGTGTCATAGAACTATCTCTTGGACATTGTTTATAATTAGGCGGGGCCTCCTAGGTCGCGAAGCTTGCTATTGATTAGGAGGCTCAAACTTTTGGGCACGGCCTCAATGTTGATATTGAGGCGCAGACCTCTCAAAAGGACCCTATATTATTAATTGAGGCGCGAACCCCCTGGACGCGGCCCACAATATTGATAATAAGTTGCAGACCTCCTAGGTGGGGCCCATACTATTGACATTAAGGCATAAACCTCCTAGGTGAGGCCTATACTATTGATATTGAGGCATGTATTTCTGGAGCGCGACCCCCACTGTTGGTATTGAGGCATGTACCTCTTTGGTTGGGCTAATACTATTGATATTGGGGCATAGACCTCCTGGGCGTGCCTAATAATATTAATATCTAGGAAGGGACTCCTAGGGCACATAACCTTCTATTGATAAGGAGGTGCGAACTTCCAAAGCATAGACCTTACTGTTGGCACTAAGGTGCGACCTCTTGGGAAGAGATGACTATATCATGATTACTTTTCATCAGTCCTATGTATTTATTATACTTGCATTGTTTGTACATTCCGGGCATAAGGGGAGAGAGCTGTTGTTGTGCTATTTGTGCCTACCGCCGGGATGGAGTGTTGGGTAGGTTTTTGGGTGCTTCTTTTGTTTGTATTCAATGGTCTTATGGGGGACATTTATGTTATTAGTTGTTCCTTATTTTCAGGATCTCTCCTGGTTATTGTATGATTAACATTAACTATCGTATCTATATTAGTATACTCAGCTCGAGTTCTGGTATATTTTCTATAGTCTATTTTTTGGTCTAACGAGATAGGGTCTTATCCCTGTGAAACAATTTTGCTTAGGCTACCTATTTAATTCATGTACTTTCTTTCTGTTAGTATTAGTTAGCAACTGCTCTTATTACCTATCCTGTATTTAGTAGTGGTTCGATATTTCTTACTGATAATTATTAACCTATTTTACATCCCTCGCCATATCTTTACTTGTATTTTGATTAACCCGATTGGCTTATAATGTCTACTGGGTACCCTTGTTTGGTACTCATGCTGCACTTCTTTACCATTTCCATGGTGCAGATATCGATAGGGGTTATTGGAGGCAATATGGGTAGATATTGATGATCTACAGAGATTACAATAAGCTTCGACTTTCGAGATGATTGTGGCCTCAATGGTATTATAACCTGCTCTATTTTTTCCATGGAAGGAATTGTGTAGTACTATTTCATAGGAGTTATAATTGTATATAAATCATTTTTTGGTACTCTATTTAGCAGCTCCGTATGCAATTGACACAAGGTTTAGGGATTTAGGTTGTGTATGTTTATTCTTCCTTTCATTGTTATATATTTTTCAGCTATGTTATTATTTGGTTCTTGGTGTCTGTGAGATTTTATTGCTCATTGAGAGTAGCTCTAGGCTATAGGGACATGCTTGTATACCTAAGAAATATAGATGCCACCATGAGCTAAAATTTGGGTCATAATATTTTATGCCATATAGATCCTGTAAGTCGTCCTGGCATTCGAGGTTGATTGGATTTGCATTTTAAATGGTTAGAGATATGTTGATTCCTCATTGATTTTAGGGACGATCTTTTATAGTTTTATTTTATTCTTTTATTAATTAGAGCTAAGAATTTTGTATGTATCTCCATACTATTTTGAAGCTAGCTAGAGATCTTATTCCATAAGGCAAATGTCTTTGTTTTAGTGGCTTTTGGACATGAATAAAGATTAGAGTTGAGACTTGCATTTTTCACATTTATTTCAGTATTGAACTTTTAGTCGTAGGAACTTCCCATTACTGTATATTGCTTTAAGATAATATTCCCCTGGGTGTGAATGAACAGATTTATGCATAAGCCAAGGGTTCATCCTAGGCCACCAATGGCTTAAGATGTTGTTTTGCGCCTATGAGCATGAGCTCGGGGCATGAATAATAAGCTATTAGAGTGTTAGGTTCAACTATCTTAGGATGTTTAAACACCAATGTTAGGTGTAGTCTGTTTTATGGGTGTGATTGCAACACAATTATAACTGAGAGTATACTGTGCGTTAAGGAAATTTTCCCTTTATTCATGTTCTATTTAATGAGTTGGAGATTGATTCTGAGATTTCTATTCTTACTTGTGCCTTACATATTTTAGACCATGTCTCTATGAAGACATCTATCTCGCCAATTTAGAGGTCAAAATAAACTTGAGAAAGTTCCTTCTATTCCTGAGCCTCAATATACCGAAAATATTACTACCACATATTTTAGAAATGTCATCCATTTGTTAGCTCAGATTGTGTCTAGAAAACTTAGCATCAGGTTGATGTTTTAGTGGATCAGCCAACAACTCCTTATACTAAGGTAGTTAGGGTGAGGAAATTTTGAGGTTAAATCTTCTGGAGTTCCACAGTTCTAAGGTATGAGGATATTAGAAAAATTTCAACCCTGAGGTTCATTCGATTTGTCACATCAGGAGGTTTTCGGATATGGATAGGATATACTTGCAAGCTCATTAGCCGAAGGATGTTGCTAGGTCCTTGAGTGAACTGTGGAGGAAGAATAGATTGATAGGTGCAACTTTGCCTTCATGGGTTACATTTGAGGAGGCATTTTTTGGGATAGTTCTTCCCTAGGGAAAAGAGGAAAGAGAGAGTCTGTGAGTTTGTAAGTTTGGAGTAGGTATCTATATCTGTATCCAAGTACAGTATGAAACTCACTAAGCATTCAAGGTATATTTAGATATCTTTACGGATATGTTCCACACAATTAAAATGTTTGATTCAAACTTTTCTCCTTAGTCGATCTAGGGTTATAAGGAAGCCATATTAAACATGGATATGGACATAGTTAGGTTGATAATCCATTTAGCAATTATTTAGAAATATAGGATTAAGTAAAGGGAAATCAATCAAAGTAGAAGGACAAGAATAGCCAATCATATTTTATATAGCCTAAGTATGGTGGGTGTCATAGGAAACAGAAGCAACAACATAGTTCTAGGGATCATCCCATTAATCATTTAGTGCCCCTTCATAGAACTTCAGGCCTCTGAAGAGTTAATATAATAGACCATCTCATTTGACTTCATAGAGTAGGGATCTTGTGTGTGGGAAGTGTGATGTAATGACCTCACAGTCATTGATGAGAATTATGCAATGTTTTGTAATCTAGATCATTCCAGTTGGTGCCCTAGGTCATTTATGTCTTTTTGAGACTGATATTCCGGTTTCTCCTGTGGCTCAGCTGAGATTTATCTCACTTTGCCTATTTTAGTGCCTAAAACTAAGTACTCATTTACTTTAGTCAATTTTCTATTAAGATGAGCTCAAAATAGGATTCTGACATATTAATTAGCTTTGGAATGCCGAATACAGTCTAAATGGACCTTAGGTTTGTGTTTCGTGGTTTTCGTTTTGAGTTTGCACTAAATGTGGTATTTAATTTCATTTAAGACCTAAATTTGATCTTGGGTGGTTTTTTTCTGTTCAGTTCATCAGAATGGAGTTCTAACATTTCCATCAGCTCTGGAATGATGATTTTAGGCTGTTGAGAGTGTTGGTTAGCTTACATGAGTTCTTATGGTCTTTTCAGGTGTTGGATTGAATTTTGAGTATTTTAGGCCTATGGTTGACTTGGTCAACATTTTCCCAAAACTATCTCATATCCAATTTCAGCTGCACCATTGAGTTTAAAACATTATTTGGGGTGCGTTTGCATAACTTGGACCCCAAATGAATTTTGAGTGGTGTTCAGAGTCTTTTACCCCTTAGAAAAGTTTTGTTGTCAAACTTGCATCTGGTGAAGGACACATTGTTCATTGCAGTTGCGACCTTTCTCTACATGATTGAGAAGCTTAGTTTCCCCAGTTCATCGTGATTGCGATGTTGCCTTCTGCAATTGCGATGCTTCACGTATTTCCCTTTATCGGAATTGTGATAGTCTCCTTTCCTTGCCTTTACGCGATCGCGACTCCACTACATGTAATCCTGATTCTTAATTTTTTCATACCTTATGTGATCGTAACCTATTTTCCACGCGATCGCAATAAGCAAATTATATGGAAGTATACTTTCTGTTAATTCCACAGCAAAACCCTTTATTTTTTCTCTTTGTTTCTGGCGAATTTCATCTAGAAAGTTCAGTAAAGGTTGGGGAAGAAGTACCAAAGTTTTCCCTTCGATTTCTCCACTATTTGTAAGTCTTCTTCTCCATTTTAATTGTTGAAAATTGATGATTTCCTCCATTAGTGGCCTCAAGTGAGAAAATTTTAATTATTGGATAATTCAAATATTTTTGGATAAATTATTTTCCCTTGATTTTATTTCACTCTGTAGTAGATACTTCGTAGAATTTCCTCGTTTAATTCCGTAAAGCTTGATTTTGACCCTTTGTAATAAAATCAACACTGGGCTATTTTAAGGCCCTTCCCACACTTTAATTTTTCTCATTTTTGGAGCATGGGTTCCTAATAATGCTAGGAACCTCATGATGAAGTTTGATTTTAATTCCGACAAGCAGGGACTGCAGGACTAGTTTAGGACCAACTTTAGGCCCACTCCTGAACTTAGTGTAAATTATATTGTCATACTTGTATTCATCCATAGATTCTAATTATATGAGTCTCAGAGCCGTTGGAGACCATTTTCTATCAGTCTGGTTAATATTTCAGATTGGCAACACTTTGTTCGTTGAATGACAGGTAGGCTCCGTGGGGCTATCTCTTGGTATATAGCTTTTATAATTTTACTAAATAGTATCTGTGTGCTGGGTTTCGACGACTTTACAAAAAACATGGACTGCTTCTTTGTTCCATCAACCATTTTTCCCTATTTTGGTGCTCCATATGATATGACATCTGTGACTTGGTATTAACCTTGTGATTCCTTTAGGGTGACTCTGAGAGTAGTCAAACATTGATGTATGAGTTGGTTTTGGGTTTTTCCATGTGGATTGGGCTGTTGTATGGTGCTGCTAGCTGTAGCTTAGTAGTGCCAATGCAGGGCATAGGTTTGCTATTTATATTATGGTTGTTGCTTTTACTTTATGAGAGTGTGGGTTATAAGCTCTGGTTAAGAGTGCTTTGGTTTTTGGGCCTATATTACCACTTGATTTTGATGTCGTAGAGGATATATATTGATAATAAGGATATTAATGGATAATTACATCACATATGATAACTTGTAGTATTATTATAACAAATAAGATAATGGACTTGTTACTCTCTTTAGACTCGGTTTATTCCGAGCCCCTGGTACTACTCTTTTCACTTGTTTTAGTCAAGCATTCATACCCTAGAAATGGATACTATCATATGACTACTTATGCTGGCACTTGAGTCGAACTTTGTTCGGTAGTGGGTGAAGTTGCTGGCACTTGAGTCCATCGTCGTATGGTAGTCACTAAAACTTTTATATTCTTATTATACCTATTGATTTGGAGAGTTTGATTATACGTGTCCCTTGAGGACGTTGGTGATACCACTCAATTGAGGCGTTCTGCTCCATTGATAATTTTATTATGAAGCATTAGATGCCAACTGCAAGCCCTTGAAGCTCTTTGACTTGGGATGTGAGGTTATGATGGCGTTTGAGATTGTATGTGGTAGGAATACCTCCATAGACCTTTCTTCTGGGCTACGACAACTGGAGGAGGGGTATAGGATTAAGTAGATATAACTGGGAATAGGGTTAGCCTTTCATAAATCCTACCTATTGGCCCTACAGGTACCGGAGGAGCAACGCACACAGGACTTGCTACTTCATGGTGTGTATTTACTTTTATGCACTTGTTTCCTTTGGTGTACCTCTGGTAGTATGTGAATGCCTACGGGTGAACGTGTTATCTATGTATTAATTTTCTTATTATATTTTTGCTCTCACTTCTTGGCTACCATCAGTACTTACTTATGAGACCTTCTTGTTGTGAGATAGTTATGCGAGAAATCATTTAATTATCCATCCTTTCCTTACCTTGAGGTTATCGATATACCGTCCATGTTGCCCCCTTATGTACTTATCTATACCTTTGATTACTTACCATTGTAGTTTAAAAATATTATCGCAAGGATTCCTAGTAAGTTCTCTTCTTTTGCCTGAGATCTTGTCTTGATGTTTTAGGTAGCGAACACATGTTTATCTATTTTCTTAATTCTTATCAGAGTAGCTAGATTCCATGTTGTACTAGTTGTTTTTATGACCTTACTTTCTTGTATTCCTTTATTTACTACTTTTATGATTGTTATGTGCCTAGTGGTCCCTTGAAGCGTACTGGATACGGGTTTCTTCGACAAGTTGTATTCATCTTACACTTGTTCCCTTGTTTCATATCCGAGTACTAGAGCCCAACGTTGATTTATGGATTTTCATTAGTGCTTACTTATTGTTTCTTTCAGAGATACATGGTAAGCTTGATGTCCAGCTGTCCTTGCTCTCTCTTCGGATTAGACTTGTATCTATTGTATTTACAAGGACATACTCATAGTAGACTTTAGTTATACTCTGTACTTAGAAGCTCGATTTTCTTTACCATGATATCGGGGTTTGGGAGTTTATTAATTATATTGCTTTATTTCATTATTTTTATCATATCCATTTCCTTAATACCTTGTAATTATACTTCTGCATTTTACTATTGTTGATGGTAGCCCTCCGATGTAGCTTTGGGCAAAAGAATTGTTCTCCTACTATTGGGATAGTAGGTGCCATCATGATCCGAGAAATTGGGCCATGACAAATTGGTATCAGTGTTCTAGCCTCATCCGGTGTTAGAGTAAAATGACAATGTCTAGTAGGTCCTATGGATCAGTGTAGATTTTGGAAATGAATACTCCTCCTTGACTTTGAGACATGTGCTTTTTCCCTTGATATTTCCTTGAAAACTTATTCATTTGCATTCGTTCTTTCACAGATGGTACGTTCAAGGTCTTCTGCGAGAATGGACGAGTATTTCATTCAAGTAGCTAGGGATCTTTTAAGGTCCAAGAGAGGGACCATGTAAGAGTAGGAGGATTTGCTAGAGCCATTTCACTTACTAGAGCTTCATGTGTGGGTAGAGGGTTAGGCCCGATCACAGACCAGCGATAGGAAGGCATTCATTTTTAGAGCCTAATGGATCTAGGGTAAGGTCCAACACCGTTGGGATTTTCAGCCACTCTAGTTTTGCAGAGCCTTCTGATTTTTGTGTTTAGCTAGGGAAGGAGTATTTGAGAAAGTATATCCCAGTATGGGTAATGTTCGCTGGTGCCAAGGAGTTTAGGCCCTCACAGCAGGGTCAGATGTCTATCGTTGAGTATGACTTTAGAACACCTTGCTATTTTTTGTCCTACGGAACGTGCAAGAGCATAGAGGTTTTTTTATGGACTAATCATGCCTCTTCGGCTAGCGATGGAGCCTTTGATAGTGGTTGGATATTTTTTTACTCAGGTTGTAGGCCACTCGAGGTTTATGTAGGGATTGTGCCTGGATGCTTATGGCTGAAATGGTCGACGTTCTTGGTTTTCCAATTATGGTGGCCAATCTAGTACTGGACGAGGTTCTCATTAGGGTGGTCTATTAGGACCATTTAAAGTGTGGGATCATTGGTTATTATACCAAATCATTCCCTCAGTAAGGTAGTCTTCACCCTACTCTGCAGTCTGTTCAACCATATGGTGCTAATGGAACGTTCTCGGGGGATTGGTTTAGCCTATTTTTTTGGTAGTTTAGACTTTGTCACAAACATTTCGGGTTGCACCACAAGTAGCTTAGGCAGTACTACAGAATTCAGTTGAGGTTCAACCATATGTTAGGGTTCAAAATTCATAGTAGATAACAGGTGGTGTTTTAGCTACGGCTTCAAGTTGGGTTGGTCGAATTTGTTTAACGAAGGAGTTTTGGCAGCAGTTGGGTTTTTTCCTAGAGTGTTGTAGCTCCAGGCATTATTTAAGGCTTTTTCCTTAAGGATGGATGTTTTATGAGTGTGGAGTGGTAGGTCACTATGGTAGAAAGTGCCCACATCGTTGGGTGGTTCAGTCTTTAGTTCAGGGTGCTTGTGAGTTAGTATTTCCACTAGTTAGAGGTGTTCCTCAATAAGGGGTGGATGCAAAAGGTTATGCTCAATATTGTAAGGCAGGTGGTTGGGGTTGGTGTCTAGTTGCTCATGGTCAGGCTACGCCTATTGTTATCTTGACTATAGTAGAGCAAAATGCCGCAGAGTTGACGATCTCAAGTATGATTTCACTTGTTGTTATCCTGTTTTGATTTTATTCTATTTTTTGGTAACTCTTTGGTCTTGGAAATTCTTTAGTCTTGGTGATTCTTTCTGCCTATCTTCTTATTTTATTTCCCCTATGTTCTGTTATTTGCTATGCTCCATGGATTTATAAATATCTCTTGTTGATTTATATCTTTTTTTAATAGTGGATATTGATTCTAGACCTGGTTGGGTAGTTAGTTAAGGAGATTAAGCTTTGTTATGGAATGTTGATGCTAGACCGGGATTTGCTTAGTTAAGGAGGTTTGTGTAGGTGGGTTAGTTCGGGGGTACTAGTATTGCATCTTTTGGCGATGGTAGGTTGTTCCCCTTTGCTCCCTATGTAGTTCTTGATGATCGCGTCAAGATTGTTGCCTTAGACACGCTTGGTAGATCCTCAACTACATGGATGGGTTTTGTAGCCACTAAGGGTGCTCTTTCGCCTTATGGCTAGAAAGGGGTACTTTTTGTTCCATTGGACATAATTATGGATTGTCTGCGACATTAGATTTAATGCTTTTTGGCTATTTTAGAGTTTGTTTTGTGTTGTAGTGGTTTCTTTAATTAACCCACCTAGCCACCCATCTAAGCATGAGTTATTCCTGTTGGTCGAGTTTGAGAAACATTTCGATTATGTTTCTATATATTTCAAAGGTTGTATTGGTTTCAGTGAAATCCTTCAATTTAGGGAGTCTTGGGATGGATGTGTTTTCATTGGGATTTGGTGGAAAATATGTTGGTGTGTTTTCCTTCCAGACAGGTTTTTTCTTTAGTAGTGGATTAGAAGTGTGGTTATGGAGTCAGATTGGACTTGGTATGAAGGTTTTGTGGCAGCTAACATCTTGGATTCAGTTGATGCAAGTTAAAAGGTGTATCAGACTTATGGGTTCCTGGATGGAAGACATTAGTTTGTATCAAAATGAGGTTTGTCGAGTGTGACTATGCTAGTATGGTTGTGTAATGCTGCAGTAGCATGGTATTTTCAATTGATTCTAGTATTTGCAGGCGACTAGGGTTTCCTTGTTCCTTTTGGTATTGTATATTTTGTGTTGGTTCCCATCTCTATAAATTATTGGATAGGGAGTTCTTATACTTAATATTTCAAGTGTTCATCCTTGGTAGGCTTGCATTTATGCATACGATGGTGGTCGCCAATTGTGTAAGTCTTTATGATGCAAATTGCTACCAATTTGGATATATCGGCACCAGAGGTTAGTTATAGTTTAATTTAGTAGATATATTGGATGTTTATCGTCAGTGCAGACCGAGAGTGCTTATGTTAGTTAGGTTAGCCTAGTTCGGGTAAAGAGAACATTTTCTATGTGTGGTATTTCTGGGTGATAGTGTGCGAGGTAATTAGTTGGGTTCCTGTAGGAGGTACTTTTCATTAGTTGAGAAGGATATAATCTTCTTCAAGTTGGGGTGGCATCGTGGTTTCTTAACAGATGGAGTTGGTTTGATGATTCTTCAAATTGAGTAACATTGTGTTGCAAAATGTTCATATGGCGTCTCAAGGGAGGGTTTGCACATTGTGCTAGAACTGGGGTTTATTTGAGATTGAGTGGCAAAGGCTTAGGGTTGATTGCTAGCTTTTGATGCAGGTGCGTTTCAACATAGACTGGAAGGTATATGGTGTTCGAGGTTCCTTTGGTTATGGTGGGGATGATCCCAGGATACATAATTGTGGAGTTGATGTTCAGCTAGTCATTAGGAAGGAGTTGCAATTGTTTGGAAGGCTTATAGATTTATGTTCTGAGATTTGATGCGGTGGAGGATTTATTATTGTGCATCGTGCGTGGGCACTAGCTTGAGCTATACCCTTGATATGTGTAATTCAAGTAGAGTTTTAGCTAGGTGGATGGTGATAGGATGATGAGGCTTGATAGAAGTGTTGCAGATGGTGGGAGTTATTGCATATCTTCAGCCAGTGCTAGCAGTTTTGAGTTTTGTTGCTTCAATGGTGACTGTGTTGGTTTGGGTAAAACATTGGCATTTCTTGCGAGGGTTGGTTTTTTGGTGTTTGGGCTTCAGTCGTTATGGTATCAGTTAGGGTTACTTGTCTAATTCAACGATTGAAAGGCTAGTACCAGGTACTAATAGGCCTTGTGGTATCTTTGATATTCGGAGTCTCACTTGGTATAGAAGCATAGTTGATGCTACTTAGGTGTTTAGGATGTACAATATGAGTTGGGTTATGGGGGCATTGTAGATCTTTGACGTCATCTGATGGAGGTGGTGTGATTAGGCTAGTTATTGGCATTAATGAGAAGTTTGAAGGATGGTTTGTATTCGGGATCTTATAGATTTGGTCTATTCTTCAGTATTCGTGTAGTATTTCTCTCATATATGTCTTCCAACAGCATGGAGGTATGTTGTTGGTAAGCTTTGGGGTGTTCGGAAGAGTGGTGGTTGATTTCTACTTTGGTTTTTAGTTTTGAGATAGCTTGTGATCTTTTCAGGGAGTTTGGTTGAGGGTATTTGTATTTAATCTTCTGCAGGGTTGTGGTTAAGTTAATTGTGTGTGTAGTTTTTGGTTAGTGGAGTAGTCATGGATGCCTATGCAGGGGTTTTTTCCCCTTGGATGGAGTCTCTCTTCACCCATTTCCGCTTTGTTTTGTCTTTCGAGGATGAAAGTCATTTTATTATTGGATGTTGTAATGACCCTCATGACTGTTAATAAGAATTAGGCAATGTTTTATGTTCTAGAGTTTTCTAGTAGCTTCCCTAGGTCATTTATGGCTTACTGGGACAGATATTCCCATTTTCCCAGCTACTCGATTGAGATTTATCTCGCATTACCTATTTTAGAGCCTAAAACTAAATACTCATCGACTTTAGTCAAGTTTCCTTCAAGATGAGCTCATAATCAAATTCTGATAGTTTTGTTAGCTCTAGAATGCCAAATAAAGTCTAAATAGACCTTAAGATTGTGTTTCAGGGTTTTTATTTTGAGTTTGCACTAAATTTGGTATTCCATTTCATTTGTGTCCTAAATTGGAGCTTGGGTGGTCTATTGGGGTTCGGAGTATCAAAATGAAATTCTGAAGCTTTCATCAGCTTTAGAATGGTGATTTTAAACTAGCGAGAGTGTTTGTTTTGGAGTTGTCGTGGTGTTGGATGGAGTTGTGAGTATTTTAGGCCGAATGGTTGAATTTGTAAACATTTTCCTAAAACAATCTCATATCCCAAATTTGACTAGACCGTTGAGTAAAAAATGTCATTTTAGGTGTGCATGCATAGTTTGTTTGTGTAAATTTGACCGCGTACGCATTTCTTGTGGTATTTTTCCCCTATGCAGTATTTGCTATCAAACATGCATCTAGTGCAGGACAAGTTTTTCATCACAATCGTGACCTTTCTTTGTGCGATTGCGAAGCTTAGTTTCCCCAGTTCATTTAGAGTTGCCTTCCATGAACGCTATGCCTTCATGTATTTCCCTTCAGCATGATTGTGTGCATACACTTCGTGATTGAAATTTTCTCCCTCCCCTCCCCTCTGTGTGATTGCGACTCCACTACACAGATTGCGATGCTAATTTTTCCTTATTTTACATAATCACAACATATTCTCCACACAATTTCGATTACCAAATTAGTTACTCCATGCCATCGCGACATACTTTCAGGCGTGACCGAGACGAGTATTTACTTGGCACTATAAATATTTCCTGCATGACTTTTTGTTCATTCTACAACAAAACCCTTTGTGTTCTCTCTCTGTTTTTAGGAGAATTTCATCCATAAAGTTCAGTAAAGGTTGGGGAAAAATTCCCATGGTTTTCCCTTCGATTTCCCCACTATGGGTAAGTCTTCATCTCATTTTTAATCCTTCAAAATTGATAATTTCCTCCATTAATGGCCCCAATTGAGAAAACTTTAATTCTTGGATTAATTCTGATATTGTGGGATAATTTATTGTCCCCTGAGATTATTTCACACTGTAGTGTAGATAATTCATCGAATTTCCTCATTTAATTTCGTAAAGCTTGAATATTTGACCCTTTGTAATCAAATCAACACCGATCTTTTTTGAGGACCTTCCATCACTCAAATTATGGTCATTTTTGGAGCACGGGTTCCTTGTGATGCTAGGAACCCTGTGACGAAGTTTGATTTCGATTTGATGAGTGGGGTTTGCGGGCCTATTTTAGGCCTAGTCGAAACATAGTATAGCTTATATTGTTAGACTCGTATTGATCCCTGAATTTTTATTATATGAGTTTCAGAGCTATTGGAGATCGTTTTCTATCAATCGGGTTTATATTTGAGAGTTGCAACACTTTGTTCATCGAAGAAAGGTAGGCTCCATTGGGCTATCTCCGGGTATATAGCTTTGATAATACTACTAAATAACATCCGTACGACTGGTTTCTAGGTTATTAGCATGTACTTGGAACGCTTCTTTGTTCTGTCCCCCATTTGTTCCCTATTTAGTCCCTTGGTGTAATACAACATCCGTGACATTGTATTAGCCTTGTGATAGCTTTATTGTGACTTTGAAAGTAGTAGAACACTGATGCGTGGGTTGGTTTTGGGTTTTTGCCTCTGGTTTGGGCTGTTGTATTATTCTACTAGTTGTAGATTAGTTGCACCTATGCAGGGCATAGGTTGGCTATGTATATGATGTGTTGTTGCATTCATTCAACGAGAGTGTGAGCCATAGGCTCCACTTGAGAGCTCATTGGGGATAGGTCTTGTATCACCACTTGATTTTCATGATGTGGAGGTAAGATACAAACAATAAGTATAATAATTGATAATAACATCACATATGTTAACTCAGAGTATTTTGATAATAATAAAAGTTAATGGACCTTTTACTCGCTTTAGACTCGGTGTTATTTTGAGCATCCGGTACTACTTTTTTCACTTGTTTTAGTCTAGTTTTCATACCCTGGCACTGGGTACTATCATTTGACTACTTATGCTCAAACTTGAGTTCGACTTCATTTGGCAGTGAGTGCAGCCATTTGCACTTGAGTCCATTGTCGTATTGTAGTGAGTACAAGTTTTTGATGCTTATCACACCTATTTATTTAGAGACTTTGATGGTACTTGTCCTTTGAGCACTTTGGTGATACCGCTACATTAGGGCATTGTATCCCATGTATTTTTGAGATTACAACTTGACTATACTATTTATATGAGACATTGGAAGCCAAATTGTTAGACCTTTGAGGCTTTGTGAAATGGGATATGAGATTATGATGGTGTTATAAATTGTAGGAGGTGGCTGTTCCACCATGGACCAAGCCTCTATGCTACATCGACTAGAGAAGGGGTATATGACAGAGCAGAGATACACAAGAATTAGGGTTCGCGTTCCATGGATCCTACCTACCATGCCTTAAGATATAGGAGGAGGAACGTACGCAAGACTTGTTACTTCATGGTATGTATTTACTTTTTGCACTTGTTTTCTCTGTTGTACCCCTGGTAGTATGTGGATTCCCACGATTGAGCATGTTATTTGTGCATTAATTTACTTATTATATGTCATGATCTGATTTCACAGATCATGATGGCACCTAATATTCACCAGTAGGAGAACCAACCCCGTAGTCCATAGACGAAGCGGAGGACTACTATTTCAAATACGGAAGGCACAAGTGTAATAATCAGAAGACAAATAAATGCGTTTAAAGAATCAAATAAATACCCAAAACAGTGTCAAATAAACCACTTAGTACAGAAAAAAGATATCTGCAGTATCTAATACAACTGTGTCTCCAAAATACATGGAGATCAAATATGAATGCCAAAGCCGAAGAGAAGCAGGTAAAAGTCAGACGCCAAGCTCACCTTTAA
>JBDJHY010194983.1:0-11748 GCA_039654485.1 Withania somnifera | reverse complement strand
AACAAGAGAAGTACGGTCTACATTGTGGTTTGCAATGTCAGTTCATTTTTTATGTAAGTTCAATTCATAATTAAGGAAAAAGGTGAAAAAGGCTGGATCATTTTGTTGCTGGAAAGGGAAAATTCCAAACCACAAATGGTTGATTGTGTCATGATCTAATATCACCCAACTCCGGATGATGCATATATCCCAATTCAGTAGGTGTAATTAGTAGATTGAATTGAATACAGTCGAAGATAGCAAAATACGTAACATCAGTCTAATATTATCAAACTGCAAAAATTTAATAAAAAAATTCAAAGTCGGGGAATATGAGTCGAGATTTATATAGAGTCAAAGTAAATACAATTGTTACCATGAATACAGAATCCCTATAAGCACATATGATACAAACAATATGAGAGATGTTATGCACGCTCATCCTCTGGCACTCAAGGCTCACAAAGGCAGGACACATGGGAGACTCTCTATGTATACCTCACCTCCACCGTGTACTTCCCTAGGCCTGCACATGCGGCTTAGATCATCAGGACTTGTAGGAGGAGGGAGGGGCGCACAACCTCTCGCATGCCAGTGTCATGCACTGCCGAGTCTCAAACTGGGATTAAAATCAGTAAAATGTCTCAGCAGATGCTCAGGCCTAACCCGGAACTAAATATCATGGAATATCCAAGTCAGGTGTATGGACTCAATTCGGGACTACATCATGTGATTATATCAATATTAAGTGCGTAGTTCCAAACTAAATCTAAATCATGCAGAAAATGTTCATGCCAGGTGCCCCAGCCCCACTGGGGCTAAATAAAATTATAATGTCTATATGAAGTTAGTGTAGAAAACCCTTCAAAATATCTTTTTATGCCCAAAAAGAGTTTTGGATTCCAAATGCTCAATGCATGTGACTATGTTGCAATACAACCCCAAGAGACATTATCTATCAAGAACCATAAGTAAGCCTTACATGCTTCAGGAACCCAATTATAGTTTGAGAAACTACCTAACCACCTCAACTAAGGTTAACGGACTAATACTACCTACTCCGAGGAAAATAACCAGAATTTCAAACTAAATAATCTAAGTAGAGGAATTATGAAATAAAGGAAAAAATAACTAAACAGATGGATATTCAAGCCTAAAATCCACCATAACACTAACATTTCTCTATATCAATATCATATAAATGCCAAGTCTATGCAAAGATAAGTCGTAACCTACCTGAAGGCTGAAAATACTATATGCAATCATGATGCTGAAGTCCAAACTCTCTGGGAAGCCACCAAAAGCTCCAAAATTATCAAAATTATCAAAATTATAATCTACTCATCAAGACGATTAAAATAAGACCCATATTTCAAAAGGAAAGGTCGGGTTGAATTCAAGTTAAAATAGGCCTGCAGACCCCATAGTCTAAAAGAAGGACTAAAAATTACCATGTGAGACCTCACAGCTTAAGGATCTAGCGCATAAATTTGAGCTAAATTGAGCTACAAATCGGCCCTCAAAAAAGCCGCAACAAGAGAAGAAATCAAGAAACTAATTAAGGAAATTAGGAGGAAAAAGAGGTTCAAACTTACAAAAGACCAACTAAAGAACAACCACAAACACACCACCAAGCTTTTCCAAAGCTCGCACTAGTAAAATACCACAACTCCTAGCTCAACTAGACCCGAATAGAGTGAGAAGGACCAGGAACCTGTCTGAATTTCAAGAAAGGAAGCTTTATATATAAACAATGATTGTTACACCTGTGGACCAAGAACAACAGAGGATGAGAGAGGACCACAAGACGGCTACCACAGGAGTGGTCAAAGCTTATAGGGGCGTAACCTTGCTTAGATGGTGTCACGTCCCAGAGTCACCCCTAGGCGTAACTGGCATCCTCGGTCAGTAAGTTGTCCCTAACAGACTCAGACAAACTACTTAGACCATGCATAACTCTACTCATATCACTCAGCGGAAGTAATAAAAAACGAATAAGTAGTAGTGCACCTCACATCAGTTAATAAATAAGTAAATCAATAAGTGAAAACTAAATATTCAACTGTAACTCATTATCTATCTGAAAGCCACTATACACTAGACGTTTGACTTCTAGAATAATATCCTTAGCCAGCCTCCAAATAAAATAAAGAATATTTCTGTCAGTCTGGATCTACTCAGAATAAAGAATAAAAAAACTCTGTCATCTTGGCCTAGAAACAATAAGGACTCACCAATCTTCTAATCTATACAAGTGCAAATCCCATCAACCATGAGCATCTGGAAGGCTGTCAAGATCTGCAAGGGGTTACAATAATACAGAAAGTATGTGGTTACCACATGAAATGTATCAAGTATCTGAGTAGGTAGAATAGGCTACGACAATAAGCAACTCATGGCTATGCAATGCATGAACAGTAATAATATGCTCAACTTCAATACTCAACTTCAATAAAGTAATAAATATGCATTTTCAATCAATATCCAATTAAATTACTTCAAACTCATCATCTTTAAATCAAGTTTTAATTCTGACTCTCATATATTAATTCTAAAAGTTTCAATTTCCAAAACTCTGCTTAGCTAAGAAATTTAACAATTTATAATGAAAATAGTTAAAAAAATTTATAATCTCAAGAATAAGAGTAAACTTATTTGAATAACTTATCTTTATTAGTTTTTAACAAAAGATAAAAACTCAGTTAAAACATTCTTTCACTTTCTTCCTTTTAAAATTGTCACTTTTCTTCTTTTAAAACTGTCAATTCTACTCCTCTTCAAGACTTTCAATTTTACTACTCTGTGGGAGTTTCTGTAACCGAAATATCTCAAGGAATAAAGCAATAAAGTCCACATATTACCCTGTGAGTATGGGTTCCTAACCTTGCCAAATGGAAAGGATGTTGTCTCTAGTGGATCCAACTAGTTTATAGATACAATTGAGAGGTACCAAAATAATAATAATCCTTATATTAGGCTACGCAGGTTGGCTATAAGGGCCTTTGCCAAGTCCGTTGACCACCCTCAGTACTAATACTCCTCTGTTAAAAATATGATTACTTTAACTAGCCCACATAACCAAACTATTGTTTACTTTAACTGGGCCTGAATTCAAAATTGTTCATTTTCAACTATTCCATGACTAGTGGAATTTTCTTTACTCATAAAACCACCAATGAAGCTATCACATCTATCAATTACCACTAATTGGGTAAACTGGTCCACTATGACATCTTCAGTAACATCATTACATCTAAATTTATTAATTTAAGCATAAATATTAATACTTTCTTTCAAAATTGGTCCAACGCTAAAACTATTTAATTTAATCATGTTTCTTCATTTCTCTTTAACTAGGATCAATTAGCCAAACATGTGAATTTAGACATTCTATATAAATGGGTTTAAAATCATGTAAAAATCATCAATATTGACTCTCTCATTAATTATCTTAAGTTTAAAAACAAAAATTAAAAATAATATTAATTTCATACTTCAATAGTTCTTTCATGCTTTCACTTCAACATTCAAAATCATGCTAACTCATAAGTCAATAATTATGACCCTTCAATCCTCATATCATGTTTCAAGAATAAACTTCAAATCATCAAACTTTTAAAGCTCTTCAATTAGGTTCAATTGACCAAAAATAATTAATTTAGACCCACTTCATGTTCATACTCAAAATCATGTAAAAAGGTTAAATAGTTATGACACTTTAATTCTTATTTCAAGTTTAAGAGTAGACCTTGAAAACAATTAATTAGCACATGCTTCACTACTCTTGTTATATTCTTTACTTCAATTTCAAAACACATGCTAACTCATGAGGACTTTTATAATTAAATTAACTTCATGTAAACTTTACAATTTTGATTGAAAAACATCAGATAATTATGTAAATTTTATAATTTAATAATTATCATGACACTTCGTAATGCTAACTCAAAATATCAAGTAAATCATACTTCAATAATTCATAGTTTATAGGATTTAACAAGAACCGTATCATGCTTCTATATTTTCAAAACCTTATTTAAAAAAGAGTTTTTGGGCACAAGGATGAAATGAGATCCTTGTTGAAAGCCCATAGACCTCAATTGAAGAACTTTGATGAAGAAAAGTTGATGATTGCTCCTACATGATAACTTTGATGAAGAAAAGTTGATGATTGCTCCTACATGATGAACTTACAAGAAGAACCCTAGCCTTGTTCTTGAGAGAATTTGGAGAGAAAACCTTGATTTTGATTTGATTTAGTGTAGAATGATTTGGAATAAGGATTTGGGGCTTAAATAGCATGTTATTTAGAGTATAAGATGACATGTGGTTGATTATTTAAGAGGCAGGAAGTTACCAAAATTCCCCTAGGACTAAATAGAGAAAATAAGATTTTTGTGCCATTCTCAAATAGCCTCATGGAGGCTACAAAATTTTATAGCCTCACGTCATGAGGATGCATAAAAGGCCAACCAGTGACCTTTTAAATTACTTCACGATGTGTGGCTAGTAAAATGCTCACAAAATTTTACTCCAACCTCTAAATGACATGCGGTTTATTTCATTCAAAACTAGATTTCAAATACCTTTATTTGGATAGGTTATAGGTCACAAAAATCCTCATATACTACAACTACAATAGTAGAAATACTTTGAATTTAACTTGGCGCTGGGATTTCCTTTTGACCTCGAATCATGTCAAATCGTACTACTACGCTTTAGGAATGATTTTATCATCTAGAAACAAGTAGAAATTCATAGGACTGGACTTGATCACAAACATAAAACTGTCCAAATTTTGGCTCAAATTTAAGGGTGTTACACATGGGACCTGATCTTAGGCATATTTATTCACTAAAGTGCAGTATTTTACCCATATTTAAGATTACGTTTCGTAAATATATGTATATATATTGATGATTTGTGGGAGTTTTGTACAAAAGTGCATAAAATGATGTAGATGTGCTAATATATGTGATTAGACATGTTCTCAGGTTAAAATATGTAAGGAAGTGATATCAAACACTAAAGGAAAAGTTTTGAAATGAAGAATACAATTCAAGAACAAAAGGTATGTCACAACAATCGAAAATATAGAACCCAAGCCAAAACGGAGCATCAAAAAGTACCTAGAAGTGGTTGGGGCACTAAACCATGCTACTAAGTCTATGAGGAAGTCAAGCCTAGGTATATGGGTTCCATAAGTCTGCGAAGCCCCACGATAACAAGGCTATAAGGGGGAGACAACCACTTTTGGTAATCAGACTGCAAGTTTGTTCTATTTTTTCCCATTTCTAAGAAAGGTTAGCGATTAAATCCTACATCTATATATACTCCGCAAACACATTATTTTGATGTTTTGATCTCAAATAGAAGTTTTGGTCTTTCTTTTTAGCTTTTCTACTTTTACTAGTATAAGAATTTGAGAGCTTGGAGCCGTTGTGGAGTCCGGAGAATAATTATATACCTTTTCTTCTCCTTTATTGAATTATTTTATGCTTTTCTTTGAATGATTTATTGTGATTATTCCATGTATATATGAAACTAAACTTCTCGTTCTAGGGTTATGATATAAATTAGCAAGATGAATTTTTAATTTATATTTAATTTGATTTGTGGAAAGTATCAGATAATTATTTTTTATGTTTCTGTGCGTAGTATTTTAGTGTTTGGTCACTATTAAAATGAATTTATAAACCAGATCATAGACCAGGTAAAAAGCCTCAAGGTAGGACAAGAAACATAAGGAGTGAGACCATACTGGGGCTAGTGCCAGGAAGGCCAGTAACAGGTGATTTGTATAGGACAGGGACATACCTTATTGCGTCCCTTGGTTTGCTACGTGAAGATTATAATAATTTATCCGGGATAAGTTGTCACATCCTTGCTCAATGATATAGTTCTGAGGTTAGTATGGGTAGATGGTTAGAGAATGGGAATCCCTAATTAATAGGTTAAATCCTGAAATAAATAATTAGGTAAAGAAATTAAATAATTAAATATAATTTCTAGCAAATCCATAATCCTAGTTTGATACATTCATTGACTACATAAAAGTCTTATGTTTTCTAGGCTAATTGTTTATGTGCTAGTTTCCTTATTTGACTTTAGTTTAACTTAATTAATTAACAAATATATCTCCTGAAACTACCTCTTAAATAAATAATTGAAATTAGTATAATTTATTAAATGGTTAAGTGACAATTCCCTGTGGGTTCGACATCTGGCTCACAAGAGCCACTATATTACTTGTATGACTGTGTGTACGTGCATGTACGTTTGGACACAACAAGTTTTTGACATCGTTGCCAAGGACATAGATATTAACTATTTTTCTGGGTTAGACTTTTTCTTATATTTATTTAAGTTTTATATATATTTTATTTTGCATTTTAAAATTTGTTTCTTATACTCTTCTTGAGATGGCATCTTTTCATGAAAAAGTTAGAGTGATAAATATTCCTATTTTATGAATACTTGTCCTTATTATAAAAGACACCACTTTGGACAACAATGCCAATATATTTCCTAGGGTGAGTTGTGCACCATCTCTATCTTGTGAATTTTGTGGTGGCCGTTGGAATGAGTATTCAGTGTTTTTTTACCCTACCCAAATCCTTTCAATGAAAATTCTAATAACTCTTGTGCTTTTTATAGTATGGATTATTGTAGGAGATTACTAGATCAACTTGGGGATCTAAGAGTATGAAATATGAGATAACATACTTTATTGAAGGACGTGAAACTCACTCAATAGGTTTACAAGTTTGATTTAGACATTCATAACTTATAAGATGAGTTGGATGCAAAGGTTGATGCGTTTGACGCACAACAATTTAGCTACAAATTATGTGAGACTAAAAAGTTACTTATAAGCTAAATTGAGTAGGTAAAATAGGAAGGGCTACTACTTGATCGTATGTTTCTTGAAGTTTCCATTGATGAGGAGAGTACACCAAATTTATGCGAGGATATAAAAAAATAATATGACTCATAAGTTAGGGCCTAATAAACCTCATTTCAATCATTTTTATACATAGTGCTTAGACAGTGAGATATTAATCGAATAATCTGAGCATATAGAAGAATAAGAGGAGGAGGAACAAAGTGTCTACATTCTTGAATTTGTTGTGCCCAAATAAGAAAATACATTCCTCACTTAAGGGCCAAGAAATACAACATGCAATATTTATTACTTGGTTCCTTCATCTTTCTACAACCACCCTTATAGCATGAAAAGAAATTAGAAAAGAAGTTAGGAGTAAATTCATAATTTTGAGGCAGAGGAAAATTTTTATGGCCGTGCTTAGACGTTAAATAAGGGGCTTATTGGGAGGCAACCCAATTAGTAGTGTAATATTTTTTATTTTTTATAGTGTCACTTTGTGTTTTTATTTTATTTTTAATTTTGTAGGTTAGAAGAAGTTAGATTACCAGAACTTGAGGTTAAGAAGCTTTTTTTAGGTATATAGTATGGGGTGCCCGCGACCCGAGATAATAATTCAACAACGTGCTACTAGCAAGGTCCTAGAGGGTCGCTAGGGAGTATATCCAACTCTTAGTTTTTCTTTTTTACTTTTTTTTTTTGGATAATGCATGATTTTAAGTATAGGGTGGTGTATACTTGTATATTTGTTTAGGGTGAAGTATGCACTAGGATTTTATTTTTCTTATTCATCTATAAAATAATAAAACAAGATTTTAGAATAGTTTTTGGTTTTCAATAAAGCATACTTCATCCACCCCTTGGTTTGTATTTTCGATTTTTTTTCAAGGTGGACCCTAAACTGCATATTTTTTTAGGAATAATTTTAAGTTCTCTTAGGATATCGTTTTAGTTTTTATAATTTGGGAAGAAAAGAAATACCAATTGACTTGTTTGATACTGATAAGCTTGAATAGTACATTCATGTGAGTGTTTCAGTGTTGATTAAAAGGAAATTTTTCTTACACCTAGGCTCATGTTTGTGACTCAGTATATAACTTTTTGTATTTTTATAGTTTTTGTGACCTTATTTATCTTATAAGTAGAATTAATCCATCTTGATTGAGACTTGTGCCATGTTAGGTGAGGTTTTCTTGCATATTCCATGTTTTGTATTCTAGTCTAGAAATTACCCTACATGTTATTGAAGCAAAATAAAAGTGTTGCTCTTTCTAGAAAATGATATAGGCCTTGTTTGGTATGTATTGTAAATTTTATCCTACTTAGAAATTATATCAATAGTTAGCCCCTTTGAACCTATATCCTTTTCTTTGGAAGTCGTAACTTTGCCTTGATTCTTTTATTAAATCTCTGGTTTTTGTACCCTATGTCCTTTACACTGTAGCATATACTATGTTTAAATTGTTAAATCTGAAGAAAGGGATGGTCAAATGTAAATGGTGTCCAATGAAAATTTCTTGTGGTGAAAAGGTCCTCTTCGAAAGAATGTAAATGATGAGAAAAAAATGTATGATGATAAGATAGCTAGTGACATAATAATTAAAGAGAAGGATGAAAAGTAAAGTAAACAAAATAATTAGTGATGAAGTTTAAAAAATGCAGAGTGCTTAGGGAAGTGTAAGTCACTATTATATGGTTTCCTACCAGTTCCCTAGCCAACATTACAACATGTTAAAGTCTTATTTGATTTTATTTGAGCATGCTTAATTTTGAAGATGTACATAATATGAAAGCCTTTAGTACTTGTGCATGCATGTTTATTCTTTGTGAGTAAGAGAGTTGTGGTTTGATGCAAAGTCCTTAATTTATATTTAATTCTTTGAATTGAATGTATGGACTACTTGTTCTTGTGAGGGCACTTGTTTCATGATAGAAGGTGATTTTATTAGCTTTCTTTGACAAGAATAGGTGAGTAAGCTTAAATTTAATGAGTTAGAGTCCATCCCTAAGGGTAAGAGGTTAGAGTTTTGTTAATAATTGTATATCTTGCATAATAATCGGGAATGTGTACTTGATTTTGTAAATTCTTTATTGCTTAATTGTTTGTATCAACCGAAGTGGTGTTTTCCTTGCTTAATTTCTTAAGATGTGCTTTAGTGTTGTTCGAGAAGGAACAAGATTTTAAGTATGGGGTGGTGATTTTGGGCATATTTATACACCCAAGTTTCATATTTTACCCATATTTATGAATAAGTTTCGAGAATATATGCATATATATTGATGAATTTTTAGAGCTTTGTGTAAAAGTATAAATTAATGTAGGTGTGATAATATATGTGATTTGACATGTTTTCAGGTTAAAATGTGTAAGGAAGTGATATGAATGCTAAAGTAGAGGTTCAATATGAAGAATATAAGTCAAGAACAAAGGACATGTTACAACAATCGAAAAAAATGGAACCCAAGCTAAAACGGAGCATTGAAATGTATCCAAAAGTAGTTGGGGCACCATCCCATGATACTGAGGCTATGAGAGGGAGACTCCCAAGATGATGAGGGATATAAGGCCGCAAAGACTGATGAGAACAAAGCTATAATGGGGAGACACCCACTCGGGGCAATTCAATTGCAAGTGTGTTTTATTTTTCTTCCAAGTTCTTGAATGGCTAGGGATTCTATCATACATCTATAAATACTCCCTAAATACATTAGTTACAGTTTTGATCTTAGATAGAAGTTTTGATCTTTGTTTTTAGATTTTATATTTTTAGACTTAGTAGAAGACTTTTAATTCAGAGAGGAGGCCGAAGAACAATTGTGTATCTTTTGTTTTCCTTTGTTAAATTATTTTTACATTATTCTTTGAATGATTTGTTGTGATAATTCCATGTCTATATGGAACTAAAACTTCTTGTTCTAGGGTTAAGGTATAAATTAGCAAGATGATTGTTTAACTTATATTTAATTTGATTTGTGGAAATTATCATATAATTGTTCATATATTTCTGTGCGTATTATTTTAATGCTTGATCGCCATTAAAATAAATCCATAATCCTGAACGTGGACCGGGCGGAAAGTCTCAGGGTAGGACCAGAAACATAAGGAGTGAGATATAGCCCCTGACTATGCCGGGAAGGCTCAGGTGATTTGTGGCTAGGACAACGATGTACAAATTTGCCTCACTTGGTTTGCTACAGGAAGATAATTGTAATGCATCTAGGCTAAGTTTTCACATCCCCATTGAATGATGTAGTTGTGAGATTAGGATGGATAGACAATTAAAGGATGGGAGTCGTTAATTCATAGGTTAAATCCCAAAACCAATAATTAGGTAAATTAATTAAACGCGGTTGTTAAAAAATCAATAATCCTAGTTCGACACATTCAATGACTGTGTAAAAAATCTGCTTTATTCTAGGTCAAGTGTTCATGAGTTAGTTTCTTTATTTTATTTTATTTTAGTTTAATTAAATTTACAAATATATCTCTTGAAATTTTTCTCTTAAATAAATAATTAGAATTTAGCAAACGGTTAATTGACAAGTCCCTGTGGGTTCAACATCAGACTCGCAAGAGCCATTATATTACTTGTACGACCTCTTACACTTGCGTGTGCAGTTGGATGCAATAAGTTTTTTTTACCTTTACAGATGTGACCAAATGGTCACATGGTATGCTACGTAGGGGTGAGCCCTACACCATCGGTGCGGCTGCACTTGACCCAACTGCACCAACAACAAATCCAAGTCCCAAATCGTCCACTGACTCCTCCAACAAGTTTGGAGTCTAACAGAAATAAATTAGATAACCAACTTCAAAACAACATCCTAAACTCAATGGAATAGAGGAATGACTATCCGAGGTTGTTTTTCTGAAATATTGACTAGAGGCAACCCTTGCCAAAATTGGCTAAAAGCCACTCGAGCACGTAAATTGAGCCTGGTTACCTCGAATAGTGAACTAACAGTTCGAATAATACAAATTTGACATTCCAGAGCTGATAGAGATGTTGGAATTTTATTCCAATGCTTTGATCCTCTAGATTTAACCAAATCAACTTCCAACTCCATTCAACTGTTATCCTCCTAAGAACTTAAAATGTAACCAAAAGTTTTGGTACCCAAACAAAGATCTCTCCTAGACTAGAATCCATGGTATAGAGCTAACGAAGCTTTTGAAATTAGATTTTGAGTATATCTTTAAGGAATGTTTACTAAATTTAACCATTTCTAAAGTTAAATATCTAAATAGGGAAACTGAGATAAACTCAAAATGAATGCCAGATAGCCAAACCACCGATTTTAGCAAGTCACAAATTATGTGGGGCAGTTACAGGAATGCTATAAACACATAAATTTAGCGAAAAAATAAAATGACCTAGATGGTAATTACAACATGTGTAATAAAATCATGATGAAAACAAATTAAGTGAATCAAACACACCCGAGGCATTAAAAAATGCATAATGTAATACATAAAATACTCTTACCTTCTTTTCAACTGTATAAACACTCAAATCTTTAATAGAAAAAGTTATGGAAAATAGTTGTTGAAATCCATAAATATTTATGAATCTTGAAAGAAAATTCCATAAAACTTCTGTGAGAATTTCTCTTAACCGATATAAATTATGTGAGCTAAAATAGATTTGAACAACCTGTTCACATCGGGGAGATCAACTCTATTTGAAGATATAAAATAAACTTAGTTGGATCCACTAAACAATTGGGATAAGGGTAAAAACTATATCCTACAATAGCTTGTAGTTTTGAGGTATGCAATATTAGGCTCATACTTGTCCCAGTATTAAAAAACTCTCATAAAAATGATTTACTTATGCTCATAAACTTTGAAACTTATTGTATGAAAAAAAACTATTATA
>JBDJHY010194975.1:0-11749 GCA_039654485.1 Withania somnifera | reverse complement strand
ATACATGATCGTCATGAGATTTTTCACCTGGGTTCAAACTTGTTTCATATTTGGTGCATTAAACTTATTGGGGTTTTGAAACATAAATATTTTTTATGAAATAAAATGGTATTTAAGCTATCATTATGAACCTGGGTTTTGATTTTAACATAATAATTAGAATCCCATTACATGGGTAATTGAATTTCCATAAAGGCTTCCCAAAATTTTAAAGGGTTTCGAGGTTGGTTTTTGGACCCAAGTTAAGGCATACAATATGGGTATTTCTTGTCATAATTCATGGTTAAATTATTATATTATATTTGTAGAGTTAGGAATGCGACTCAAAGATAAGGAACACATTGGTTTCTTTTCTTTTATTTGAAGGAATGTGGTGGCTTGACATTTTCTCAAAGCTTTGTAGAACACATGTAGTGGATTATTTTTTGTTAATTGAACATAATGGTTAATTATTGAGAATTCCAATGAGAGGATTACATGTTTTTTTTATACCATAGTGGATTCATATGCCCGTGTGGGTGCCTCGTTACTTGCTTTGAATTGTCCCATGATGCATTATATGCCTTTTATGACTTTGATTGAGTCATTTTCACACTCTTTTTCATGAATCCCTTGAGTGGGATATACATTGATTTCCATCATCCCACTTTGACATCATTTGCATGCACTTTCATCTAGTTTGAAAAGACCATTGGCCGATGTGTTATTCCCAGTATGGTCTTGATATATAAAGGAAAAAGAAAGAGAAAGAAGAGTGTGACAAAAATGTAAATGGCTGATGTGTTATTCCCAGTATTACCAAGACATTGATATGATATAATAGGTAATTAGCTGATGTGTTATTTGTGGTATTACCATGACATTGATATGATATAAAAGTTTATTTGTCGATGTGTTATTCCCGGTATTACCATGATATTAATATGATATAAAAATTAATTAGATGATGGTGCTATTACCGATTTACCATGATATTGATATGATAAAAAGTTAATCAACCGATGTGTTATTCCTAGTATTACCATAACATTGATATGATATGAAAGGTAATTGGCATATGTGTGATTATCAATATTTCCATGATACTGATGTTGAAGCCAATGCAATTGGCTGATGTGTGATTTCCATTATTGCTAAGGTACATGTGGAAGACTTGCACTTCACTTCATTGCATTACATTGCACACATATGGATAGATACTTGTTGATTCATATTTTGTGAGCATGTCTATTATGAAGTACCAACTTTAATCATATGTATATTATTGATGGGTTCCATTCACCCTACTGTTGAGATGGTATTGTGAACCTGAGAAAACTAAATTAACCATATGCTCTTGAAATTAATGAGAAATGTAGATCAGAAATGATGAGAACTGGTGAGGAAAGGCTCAAATAATGTGAATGTAAGGTAATTGATGGATTTAGATGAGATCTATGCTAATACATACTTCAAATGTTTTTGTTTCAAATCATGTTAGCCTATTATTATTCATGTTTATTCAATAAGTTTGTCTCTCGATTGCGTCTGATGTACCCTTCCTATCGCGAGCAAGCTTTTGGAATGAAGACTAATTATTCTATGACCACAACTAATGAGTCCTCAGCACAGTAAGTTTATTCCCATGAATTGTGAAATTGACTCAAGAGGGAGGCCACCTCCGAATGGGCTAAGTACCAGTTCACACTTCGGATATGAAATGAGTATTTTTTCTTGAATATGGACACTTCATTGTGTTTTTCATTAATGTTTAGTTGATATTGTTTTTTTATGGACTAGATACTCAATTGAGTTAGAACCTCACCTTGTCGATTTATTATGAGTTCAGACTTGGTACTTTACTAGACATTTATCCATATGATGTGTAACTTGTCATTGACTTTTCATTATGAACTCCTGGCTATGATCTGATTTATAGCTAGGAGTATAGAGGATTATGGTTTGGATGATCGGAGTGGTTAGGTGTTATTCATTATTTTGTTTTAGTGTCAATCCAGGGATACTTGTTAAGTACCCCTTTTTTATTTGGTAATCATTACCTTACTTTCTCCACTTCTGTAGGTTCAGATTTCAGAGCGGTATGGTTATTTTCTTTTCAATCAGGTCTGAGGCTTTGAGATTCGAGAGTTGAGGTAGATGTTTGTCATCCAGAAGATCCGCGAACTATTTTTATTTTAAGTGGTTGATCTATTTTGAGGATCTAGGGAATTGAGACTATGTATTTCTTTCGGCTATGTACTTCATATATATTAGAGGCTTGCACACTATGGCACCATTTTATGTTTTGACCTTGTTTCTTCATTATTTCTTGTTTTTAATTTCATAATACTTAAAACTGACTCTCAAGACCAATCAAGGTTTCAAAGTTAGTAGTGTCAAGCTCTTGGACATAAATAGTAGAAACCAATGCATACAAAACCAGTTTACATGATAAGATATACTCAACTACAAATAATAGCTCAAGGACTTTCTAACGGCCTTATGCAGGCTCAATATCAATAGCAAGAATAACCATCCAAGTCGATGTTCGAGACTCACTATTTTAGAGTCTATCAAGACCACTCAGGGTCCCACAATCTATGTTTCAAAGTCTATCAAGACCACTCGGGGTCACGGCGTAACTATAATCGCGAGTACAACAACAATATGTAATAAAGAAGTGGACTAAAAAATGGATAGTTCTAGGGGTACCAACCTAGAAAATCTGAACCAAGGATGCTTAAATACAATAATTACATCATATGTATGCCCAGTCTAAGATCAGTGAACCATAGTATACCTGGCCTTAAAAGATAAGCTCCCAAATATTGAGTATCAGATGCTCGAACAGCTCCAAAACTCCAAAAATGCACAAATGAACTCGAATGATCACATAACTAGAAAAATAATAATCTACGTGTTTATATGTCAAGTGATACCCATATAGATATGAAAATATAAAGGGTGAAAATATTAGTAAAACGGGTCTACAAACCCAAAACACCAAACAAAAGGTATTAAAATGTTCCCACATTGTAAGGAACTCATACCCAAAATTTGGAGATAAGATGAGCATGAAATAACCTTTAAACAACGGATTACAGTGAAGAACCAACTTTGAGAAATTAGTGAAATTAGGGTGAAATTTGAAGAAATTAAAGTAGAAAGTGACCAATAATCAAAGAATAAGGGGAAAAATTAAGTTTCCAATGTCACCAATAGCTTATGCAAAGACCCAAGAATGTTAATGAATGTTTTAGAGTGTTTTGTAAGTTTAGAGTTGAAGAACAAAGACGAAAATTAAAGTTTCCAAGTATTTATACCTACTGAAGGTTGACTCTATATGATCACATAGTGCTGGATCATGAGTGCTACATGATCGCATGGCACACGAAAAATGACTGTCTTGATTGTATGGCTCATGAATTGCGATCACAAAAGTCTGGCTTGAGGCATCAAAGCGATCGTGTGGATTATATCTACAATCGTAACAAGGGGATGCCACTTATTCATCAAGATCATGTAGGGAAATTTCACGATTGCAAGGACATAGGTTTAGTGCAACAGCAATCGAAACAAACAAGCAATTCAACTAAAATCCAAACTCCAGGATGCATTCAAAACCCGATGAGCACAAAAAAATATGCTACTTAGATAGAAACAAAATTATGGACACAACTCACAGACGAAATCCCTGTTTAACTTTGTTTCAACAAAATATTGACTAAAGTCAACCTATGCCAAAATAATCAACTTTCTAACTGAGTACTCAAAATGACACCCATTGGCCCAAAGCTCGAACGAAAAACTCACCTAACCCAAACTCAACATTCAAGAGCTGATGTCAAAGTCGTATTTTCAATCTAAGTCCCCAATAATAAAATGACCACCCAAGCTCCACTCATAAACTAGAAAACACATAAAACATGCAAAATCACATATACTCAAATGAAAGCCTCCAAACCCAAACCAAGAGTCCATATAGAAAAATTTCCATGTTCCATAGCTAACAAAACTATCAAAATTTGATTACAAATTCTTTTTCATAAAATGTTGATTAAAATTAACGATTTATAATATTATGGGCTCTAAAATAGGAAACGGACATACCGAACAAACGAATGATCGAAAAATCAAACCACTAGTTCCATTAAGTCTCAAATGGCTTAGGTCCTCTACAGGAAAACTCAAAGATGTAAGAAAATATAATAATGCAAAAATAATCGTAAGAGTCATTACAGTTGTGATCATTTGAAGTTGATATATGATTGATATTCTATAAAGACTAAGCCAGTAAAGAAAATTAGAGTTCAAACTTTGTGTTTGGGGTTCCTTAAAACCCTAATTCACATCAAAAACACTTCATACACTTGGGAAAAGATGTTGTACGAACTAGGCTCAAGCAAGAAATAATAGGTATCGGGTCTAACCATATAAGTAGAATGGTTTAAAATCTAGTTCAAAAGTTTAGGGTGTTCAATTTTGAATATTAACCCAATCTCATATCAGAAAGCCATAGCTTACCTAACGTCGGAAGCACATGCTCAAAAATACCAAGAAAATAGCTTGAACATCTCCAAAAGTACTCCAATGATCACAAAACTAGCAAAATAACAATATTCACATCAATAGGTGTCAAATAATATCATGAAGCTATGATTATAGCTGAGGTCAACATCTGCGTCAAAATGGGTCCAGGGGCTCAGTGACACAAGACTGCAAACTAAAGGTATCAAAATTTTCTCTCATCGCAAGGATCTTATACCCAAAATTTGGACTAATGAAAATCTAGGAATAAGAAAAAATCAATGAATTAAAGTGAAGACTAAACTTTGTGACCAATTTGAAGAAAAATAGAAGAAATATGAAACTAAGTGTTTCCCTAGGTCACATACAAAACCCAAGGTTTATTAATAAAGATTTTTTTAGTTTTAAAGTGAAGAGTTGAAGAAACGAGCAAAAAAATTGGGTTTGGGGGTATTTATTCTCTGTCAGGGGTTACTCTACATGATCGCATGGATCTAGGAATTTGGTCTTCCAGTCATGTGAATCAGTTTTGCGATTGCAAAGAACAATAGCTTGGTACCAGATGACAAAAATTCAGCTAAGTTTCCAAATTTTGATCGATAGTTCGGAATGATTTTGAAATCCAATGAAAGAAACCAAATATTCTACTTTTATGAGAATGAGATTCCAGACTCACTAGAGGATACCAAATTTCATTTCGAGGTCATTTTAAAAAATGTTAATTAAATTCAACACTCCATTTAAATTTTTAAAATTCCAACTGATTACTCAAAATGAGCTCGGCTAGATAGGGACACCAAAAAATAGCTCACCTAACCTAAACACAACAGCTAATGGTGCAGTCAGATTTTTAATACAAGGTTTCAGTCATCAGAAGTTAACAGAAGTCAAACCTTTACTCTCCGAACTGCTAAAAACACCCAAAATCAGATAAAATCACAACAAAGGATTTTTGATACAAACCAAGAGTCCGTTTGTACCATATTTCAAAGTTAATGAAACTATCAAAATTGGATTCTGAGTTTGTTTTCTCAGAATGTTGACTAAAGTTAATGATTTCAAAAATTAAGGAATTAAAAAGGAGAAATGGATATAACAACCAAACAGTTCATCCGAAAATTGAACTACTAGTCCCGATAAGTCATTATGAAATCTCTAAGATGAAAAAAATCACAATAATGCAAAACCGACTGGAAGGGTCATTTTAAAATAGTTTAATACGTTGACAGATCTTCTTTCGTTGACTAATCAAATCATACTTAATTAGCTTGCATAATCTTATTAGATGTCTTTCAAAAATAAAAATAAAAAGAACTTGTCTTATTCTTCATTTCCTTTCATTACTAATTATTCTTATCCTTTGAAGAATTTCATTTATGATACAATACTAAAAAAAATGAACACTACCAAAAGAAAATAAGTGATGAATGGGAATAAGAAAACCATAAGAAACTAAAGGAATAAGAGAAACACAACAAATTAAAGGAGTAAAAAAAATAAGATAAAATGTATACACAATAATTGATTCAAAGACAACTAATTCAAGTATGAAAGAACTTCCTTAAAGATCCAACAAAAAACCTAGCCTATTAAAAAGACCTTGAGGAAATGTAATTTCCTAGTAACTTTCCTTTTTAAACTTGAAATAACCAAAATCTAAGCTAGCATTCAAAGCTCTCAAGAACTATTTGTCTCTAGTTTGTGAATAATCTACCCTTCAAAGTCATAAAAGAATAATATTTATATGAAAAAAATAAAAAAGATATTAGACTATTAAAATTCTACATTTAATGAAATAAGGACCCTATTTGGTGCCTTCTTTTAGATGAATTCAGGAAACCCATAAAGTAGCATGATTATCCTTCTCCATCCCAATGTATGCTCCCTCCTAAGTTATCATAAACACATGGAATCCCCGGTACAGCTCCATAATGCACTCAAGTGCATCTCTCTTCATGAATATGTCTTGCAACACTTGAAGCTCATAATCTTGGATCCTTGTAAAAGTCCTTGTGGCACCCTGGGTGTATCATTCTGTCTTTCTTAAAAAGAATTTTCCCTCAAATGCAAATTATAAGTATCAAGCACAATCATAGGAGAAAAATCACACACATTGAAGGTGTTGTGTACTTGATATTCTTGTGAAAGACCATCTTTGTATGCATTATCGTTAAGCCTCCTCTAGGAATGATTTTCAATCTTCCTCTTATTTGGAAAATCTCCTTGTGGAAATGAACCCAATTACCCAATTGGAACACCATACTTTTCTGTCAATGTTAACTTTCTTGGTTATTTCTTAATTATTTTTTTACAAGTTGGTATTACACCTTCTCATCCTACTCCTTCATGGTCTCAGCCCTGGTGTTACCATCTAAACTCATAACAACTACTTGAGATAAAGGCATTAGATTAATAGCTATTGTGGGTTAAAACCATAAATAGCCTCAAATGGAGAAAAAATGGTACCTTTCCATACTCCATAGTCTTGGTAGATTTGAGAAAAAATGGGATACTCAGAATAAAATAATTCCAAGATTTAAAAACACAACTTAGAAGACAAATTATTAACCAAAACAATATTTTTGAAACAAGGCATCTGCCACAGTATTATCTTTCCCTTTTTGGATTGAATTACGTAAAGGAAAGATTGAAGGAATTCAACCCTTTTGGTATGCCACTTTTTAAACTTTCCTTGGACCTAAAGATGTTTCAAGAACTAATAATCGATCTAAATAACACTCAAGGTCATAGGTGAAGTAGTTCAACATCACATCTCCAAGTTTCTCGCTAAAGTATGCAATGGACGTGAAATCTTGCATAAAAAAATACCCAAGACCCACTTTACAAGAATCAGGCAATTGTAACAATAGTACAAAACTAAGCATTTTCTTAAGGTTCAGATGCCCTTTGTTGTTCCTCATCCCAAAAACAGGTGCATCCTTTCAACCCACCTTGGTCAAGGGGGTTACTATGGTACTATTCCCTTAACAAACCACCTATAAAAACTATCCAATCCATGTAAATTACACACATCACAAATGGATATAGTAGTTGGCCAATGTGTAATAGCATTTCTCTTTCCTTAATCTCATAAAAAATTAGAGAAAGAAACTTCATCAATATCAAAGGAGAATTTACACACATTGCCATAAAGTTATGATTGCCAAAGAGCTTCCAATACACATTTCAAATGAGCAACATGTGCATCATGATCTTTCTATACACTAACACATCATCAAAGTACACAACAACAAATATAACAATAAAAAATTTATCATATGATTCTTCAAAAACATGAAAGTAATAGGAGCATCGATGAAACCAAAAGGCATCTCAACCATCCATATACACCCAATTTGTCTTGAATATCATTTTTCACTCATTCTCGGGTTTCATACGAGATTGATAGTAACCCTTCCTATGTTTTATCTAGAGAATATAAAAAACCACTTAACTCATCAAAAATGTCATCAAGTTAAAAAATAAAAATACTGATACTTTACTATTATTTTATTAATGGAACAGAAATCCACATACCGTTATTCCTATGATTTTTCTACATTTAAAGCGTTCTTATAACTGTCCCAAGTTATTTGTTCCTTTTTTACACCGATAAGTTGGGTCCTAGTAGTTTTTATAGTTTAATTCCTCTATACTAATTGATTATTCAGGACTTAAATAGTTCATATGATCTCAAATGTCATTTTCATTGATTCAGTTGAGTCAGGAGTATCGATTACATAAAAAGTTCATATATTGCTTGTCCAAATCACATCCCATGTGCCTTTTGATCTTTTTCAAAAATCTGTCAGGTAAGGTTGCGAGGGCTGATTTATTAGCCAGTTGACCAATAAATCGATGGCCAATAAATTGGTCAAATGATCGACTTATCGGTCAAGTGGTGGCCTTTATATACTTTCTTCATCACGAAGGATTTCCAAACTTTACTTAAAACCATCTATTTCCTTTGATATTTCAGATAATTTGAAGGACATTTAAAGGTGTTTATCCAAGTTTTAATCCTTAGAAACTCATTACGCCGGTTCTGCGATCATTTCTACTAGGTAATTCTTTGTTTTTGATAAAATATAAACTTTCTAAGCTTATGCCTTCCATTTTCACTGTTAATTTGAGGCATATAATGTATGATTTATGCTCTACATGTTGTATAGATATTTATTTTTCCTAGCTAATAGGGTTTACAGACCCATTTTTAGTTTGAATTTTTACCCTACTATTTATATATCAATATAGGTACTGTTTTCCTCGTCTTGACACATGGGTTATGTTTTTGATAACCTTGTGTAATTTTGAGTTTCATATGTGATATTTAGATATTTGGGCATAATTCTCGAAGACATTGCTAGAATCTAGGTATGTTGTAGTCCAATTTCTTCAGATTCGGTATTAGTGTAGTATATGTATGGTAAAGTGTCAACTCGAGGCTGAGATTACTAGTACGGCCCTGATATACTTATTTTTTCCTCCTATGGCCTACATAGCTAGTCTATAGCTTAACTACTTATCCTGGGGCTATATCGTCCTACCTACGTATTTAACGTCGACTCTGGAATGTATATGGTTAGGGGAGAAGTAACACCTTTAGTGCGTATTTTTTATACACTGAGTATGGAACGTAGTGAGTTTGGGAAGGGGATTATACTAGTGATTAAAGATTTGTATTTATCACCTAATATAGAATGGTGGATTTAGAGATGATCTTGGTAGGCTGGTTATTCTTTGTTCTACCTGAGATGTGGTATGACCCCTTTAGACCATAGATAGTGTACTGTGGCTCAGTAGTTAGTTAGAAGCCTTATCTGATACATCATACCTAGTAAAGTATTGCTATGATGGATAGTTAGCAGCCTCATTTGATGATATTATACCTAGACAAATAAGGATTTCCTTGGTAGTTACCTGTCTGTATGATGATATCATGCCCTATCCCGTAGTGAACTTAGAGTTCGTTGTAGTGAACCAATCTATGATATCTCTATGTGTTACCCTATATGGGAGTGTATTTGTCCCTTAAAGGGCTCTCTCTAGAAGTTCTGACATTGTTGGTTATGATTACTGGTGGCTCGAGACCTTAGTTAGGCTAGGAGAGGATAGACCTTTTGACTAGGGCTTGGCAGCAATCCTATCGATTCCATTTAGCATCCATCGACTAGTTTATCCTATTGATTGGTTCTGTGTAGCAAGCATGAGATATTGATAGAGTAATAATTTGAAACTAGTTTTATATATATTCTTATTTCTTACATGATTGTGCTCATGAGCAGTATGGAGATATTTTGTCACACTACTTGACGCTACTTTCTCAATATCATCGTTATTTCTAGATATCACCTGTATGGAGGCATTTGGGTCTTATTGAGATTTAGATTTTTCCTACATGGATGGACTTGTGTTTCATTTGAGATATGATATACGGGTTGAGCCCAATATTTTGACTTTTGGCCCTAATAATTATAGCAATAATTAGCTAATTACAAGGATTTTAGTATGTGAGATTGGATCCCTCCATGAACCCTCCAACCTGGGTCACTATGCCTGGGGTATGTTCATGGTCAGGGAAGGGGTATACTAGTGTAGGTTGGGTAAGTATATAGGGAAGCTTCCATAGGTCTACTTTAGACAAATTCATGTAACGTGAAGGGTGTGTACAGTCACTTATTTACTTTTCACCATCCATTTACATTGCATTTCTACTCATTGCCTTTCACTCTTCGGGACTTACGGGGGATTACCTGTTGGGTTACTTGATTGCTTGATTGTACCTACTAATCGAATAGGGTGCCGATTGTGTTTGTTTGCGAGGATACTTTGTTTGTTCCTTTCTGTCTCTGGTAGGTACTATCTGTGCACTTGCTATAATTACTGTTAAGTTAGATAGTTGATGGTTTTGATTTCACTTATTTGTCCTTCCTTGTGTTGGTTACATTGGAGCTCCAGGTACGTGTCACATTTGGTCCTGATTTTCTTGTGGCCCAGGTTTTATGGGTTATACCCTGACAGTGGACTTCCTTTATACACTTTAGCTGCTACTTCACATACTAATTGTTGACCTTCCTTCGTACGTACTAGTTATTACAGTAACTACCCCATTTCTATTGTATATTTTGTGTCATTGCCCTATTTTCTTTTGATCACTCTGTACCTTTCTTATGCTTACTTTTTCCCGGTTGGCCTATATGCCAACTAGGTACCTATTGTTTTTGGTACTCATGTTATAATTCTGCATCTTTTCCTGATGTAAGTTCTAGTACGAGTTATCAGAGTGGATGTAATCATAAGAACTAGCTTGGTGTTGTTCAGGAGATATGGTGAGCAATTGGCGTTCATGCTGGCCAATATTCCTTTTCCTCTAAACAACTATCTTGTAATTTTGTCACAACCTGAAAATTGAGTTGTGATGGCATTTACCTCTTACCCCTAGACAATCCTAACTTTGTCTCAGAGCAACAGTGGTGAGCCAGTACCGATGATCCCAAAAGAAAAGAAGAAGTAGATGATGAGATGAAATAAAATAAGAATACATAATACATAACCCAAAATGCCTCCACAGAACTGGGAATAGTGGTTTTAGATCTTCTATACATACAAAAAATGTAAAACAATGTAAACCACAATGGGGAAAAACTACAAAATGGCTATCCACACTCCAAGTGGTGATCACTCCGAATACCCTGGCTTCTGTCGGCCTGTTGAGGTAGAGTTTGAATGGACTGACTGAACTGACCTAAATGGATCTTCCACGACAACCCCTCCCATCATACCATCTACTCCCATATTGGACATGACTAGACACATCCCAAAAACTCAAAGGTGAGGCTGACAAAAGTAGACCCAAATTTTGGCTACTCAACTCAAATAGCTGTAATAGCAGGGATCCAATAAGGGGACTATGTATGACCCCGTGCCCTAACTCTCCATATATAAAGAAACCCATGCTTCTCATCCCCTCACTGACCCTAGATGAAGTACCATGAACCCCCGCCTACTAATGGGATCTCTGCTCGTTGATCCCATAGGTCTCATGATAGGCTCTATTAAGGGATAATAGCTGCCAAAAAATCTACCCACAAGTATATCTCTCTACTACCAACTAATCTTTCACCAAACTGAGTGGCAAAACCAAGCCTCTGAAGAAAAGTAACACTCAACTATAACTGGTATGCTAAAATATGATAACATCCCTGACCTTCTCACTAAATTTGGTACATAATCTCGGATAGTC
>JBDJHY010194964.1:0-11749 GCA_039654485.1 Withania somnifera | reverse complement strand
TATAGTAGCTTATCGGCCATGACACCAGGTTTTAGGAAATGTGTTTCTGTTTGGTTTTGTTGAGTTATCTCTTCTTTCTCTTCTTTTATTCTCTTTTGGGTTACAAGTACTGGTTCACTGCTACTCGCTCTGGGCCAGGAATTAAGCTTCTATACAGGGAAGGTGTAGATGACATCACTTTCTAATTTTTGGGTCATTACATAATCAATAAGAATTACTTTCTATTTCGCTTTATTACTTCGGCCTGATTATCTTCCTTACATTATTATGTTGTTTTTTCACTTATTTTTGCATTATTTGAAAGAAACAATTTTACAGATAAGAGTATGGGATTATTTCATCAAGAGGAAACCAAAGAGAAGAAAGTACAAGCTAGCTATTACATCACTCATAATTTTAAACAACTGCAGCCATGTTCTGCATCATACTCTAATTACTCCAACTTCTTCTTAGTTATTCTTTGCGGCTGCCTTGCTTCCTGATGCCTAAATCAAAAAATCAAACTGTATTATTTACAGGAAATAATATAATATCCAAACTTTTACATATTATTTCCACTCAACAATGTATTAGAGGTTAACTTCCATGCAATTATACTATAATTTGCTATCTCTATCCGAATTTATGCAAACTTACTTTCCTTTTAGGTCTATTAAAAAAAAGAGAATGTCATCTATCTAGGATTAAAGAGAATTTAACTTTAAATTCTCCATTTATCTTATAAATAATTTATAGTAACACATATATCTAAGATTTATTTTAAATAATTGATTTAAATTTTATGTTAAGTCAAATTGTGTCACATAAATTTAGACGTAGAGAGTAAGTTTTCTATACTATCAGGTTCTAAAACCCTTGTAACTATCCATACAAAGTACGATAATACTTTGTTCATCTCAATATATTGGCATTTTGACTTGACATTGAGTTGAAGAAAGAAAGAAAGATTCTTGATACTTGTAGTCTAAAGTAAATATTGTGTGGTTATAATTCGTCTCATCAAAGTTAAAAAGAAAATGACATTCTTTTTAGGACGAACTAAAAAAGAAAGTATGCTGCATAACTTTGGCCAGAAGGAATAGCATGGATGTAAGATAAAGCAAATTACCTGTTACAACAAGTTAAAACAGATCGCTTGTGTATAAAATATTTACACTATCAACATAGATATATTAACGTAGAAATGTTAAATATGTTTATTGACCTTCTTCTTAGGCTCGCGAGTCTTTTTCTGTGCGGACTTGGAAGCAGGAGGAGTCTTAGCAGATGCTTTCTTGGCTGCAGGGACAGATGGTTGAGTACCAACTGGTTTCTCAGCTTTCAATGATGCCATTTCTCTCTCTCTCTCCCTCTCTTTTAATTTAATTTGCACCAAAGAAATGTTTGCTTCTACTGGCTCTGAGTTTCCAGTTGCCTCAATGCACTCTCATATTTATAGTATCTTATAACATTAGCGGGAATAATAATTACATCCCGTGAAATGGGAATAATAACAACATGAATATGTCAGAAGCCCAATTTGAGAAGAATTTCAGCATCTGATTCTTTGACAAGGCATATAATATTTTTTTTCACCAACAAAAAAGATTGTGAATGAGGGTAAGCACTGCTTAATCAAAGATCGTTATTAAGAAAATGCAACAAAATTGATGGACTAAAATTGATTTAAAAAAAGCCGAGGGACTCCGTGAGTTACTGAAATCCAAAACTGTAGTTGAAAGTATAAACAAAAATAATCGAAGTTCATCAAAGAGCATGAGTGATTTAGCTAGTGGTAAAGTTGTTAACGTCATAGTAAAAACATGGATTCAGTTCCAAGTTGCTACAGTTGTATATAAATTTTTGAGAAAATTAATGGAGTTCCTTGTATGTTTGTTTTTTAAACCGGTTTTTCAATTTTTATTTTTTTTTGTAAATTTAAGAAAATCATGGATGTTCCTTGATTTTAACTGAGCCAATCCACTACCATTTTCTGACAATTTTATCGGCTTTGGGTCGATGGTAGTCAAGAAAATCAAGACCATCTGTGGGTTTTGGCCTTTGGTTTTCGATCTGTTTTTAGTAATGGGTGTTTAGGTTTTAGTTTGGGTATAAATTGTCTTTGTTAAAAAGTACATTAACTCGTTGACGTAGGATACTTCATGAATTCAATTTTAATCGCTCTCTAATTAACATACCTAACACCATGTAAAAAATAAATTAAAAAGGATATAATTTCTTTAATTTCATTATTTAAGGACAAATGCTAAAGAATTCATGTTGTTCTGTTGGATATGATACGTAATTCGAGGTATATACATTCTGTCGCGAAACAATTGGAAGCTAGTAGGACTATGGAAAATTCTTTTGTTCAGTTCCATTGAGTAGGCGTATTTTGGAATATATAAGTTGGCAAACTGATGCTATTTAATTTACTCTCATTGGTATAATCCTTGACTATATAGTAATTTGAAACTTGTGCCATGCAAGTTGGCAAAGCATCTTGAGCATGCCTAAAAAGTTCATGTTCTTAAAATTTTTGACAAATGCAGTTCTTTTAAAATGTTAGGACAACCGAAAGGATGTACTTTCTGTTATTTTTAATTGAATTGACAATATAAGGAGAAAATAATTTCACTCTTATTAGTTTTTAAGCGATTTCAGATTTGTGGCAATTTTCAACAACGACTATGAGAAGCTGTCTCAATCAGTAGCTTTTTCTTCTGATTTACAATAATTTTTCTTTTCGGTTCCTTTTAGTTTAATTTACTTATACTTTGTTAATTGTTTATGCTTGAAATATATGTTATGACAATGCGAATTTTTAAGTAATGTTTTCTCGTGTGGCATATACATAGTGATAAATTGATAATATCGCGATGACATGTTATTTTTCAGATTGAATAAAAATATGCTTTCGACTTGCTCTTTGTCCAAAGCCCTCTTTTTGACTTAGTTATAAATATCAACTCTAAATAGTTTTAGCTTTTCTTAAGTTGAAAAAATATTTATAAATACGTGACTTTCCAGTGATATGTATTTTTGGGAAACTAGCACATAGTGTCTGACTGGTACAAGAGCTAGTATTGTAATTTTAGTGTTACAAATAGTTAGTTTAGTGACTAGTGTTACAAAATATATTTTTTGGGGGAAAAATGTCTCAACCAGTTCAATCGTTTCGAGAACTAGGACCTTTTTTCTGAAAAGACACATTGTGTAGGTTTGAACTGTGATTTATAACTTTGTATAGACAATCATATGCATATCAAAAAAGAAAATTTAAACTTAGTAATTTGAAAAATTTAAAATTTAATATAATTAACAAAATGGCTAAATAAGCTTGGAATGAAGGTTCGATGGTTCCGGTAAGTATAGAAGGTGATTTAATTATGACTTAGTTGGATGGTTTAGAAGAGTCTTGAGGGGATCAGGTGTGAATCAAATGCTTGAGTTGGTCACTAGCTGAGTTAAGGAATTGGAGCTTACCATGTTTAATAATGTATTGGGACAATATCCAATCTATGTTTTGAGTATTCCAACAAGCTTTTAGTGTTATTTAGGAATGATTTGTAGATTTGGTTTGAAGTATTTGGGCACTCAAATAGAAAAAATGGCTACACCAAATATTTTAGTTGTTGTGGTAATTGATTTTTCTATTCATCATCACGTGATGTGGACTTTGATGACGTAGAGGAAGTTTTGGGCCTAGTGAATCATGATTGTCAGGGTCTTGGTTCGCAACTGCAAAGGCCAATTTTTCAACGGGATCACGATCACGATGTGTTTCTCGCGATTGTAAAGAATGAATTTCAGACAATGGTAAAATATTTCTCAAATTGGGACGAGTCATTTCATATCATATTTTGAGTTCTAGGTCTTAGATTGGAATAATATTTGGGAAGAATTTTGAGATTAGTTATGTGGGTTAGAATGTGATATTTCTTGTATCGTATTGTTTAGGATCTAGCGAATTTTAGTCGTTTAATTCAGGATTTGGATTGAAAATTGGGAGTATAAATCTTAATGTTATGAATATGGAAAATTGAGATTTGGAGGTCAATTTGTATTAAGATTTTGATGAAAGTCAAGTTTTAAGACCTATGAACTATTGGTATATGATTTCAAAAGAAAGATCTAATTTTAAGGGATTAGGTTGATTTTTGACCAAATAACTTTTAAGCTAATATCTGTATCATAAACTCATATATGTAAAATATGTTTTTATAGATTGGAAGCTCTGGGAGTCTAAAAGAAAAAAGGAAAACTATTATTGAGATTTACGATACTTTAGATTAAGGCAATATAACACCTCAAAACGTTTTGGATGAGGTTTGAACCATTCTATTTAAGTACTCAAACCCGGACCCCGTAGCTTTCACAGTTACCTCTATAGTCCATATATTCAGTATATGACCCATATAAGGAACTGTACTTCCAGTTCCATATAGACGAACACATGGTCCGTAATACAAACCATATTACCTAAACAGTGAGCCAATAAGTACCATGTTTTACTACATACCATGTTACGGACCATACTTTAGTTATACAGACTATAGAAAGAACCAAGCTCCTTAAATAGAATATTTTACCAGTGTATGCTGCACTATGGTCTGTGTAACACCCAGTTGTATGGTCCATAAAGTATACCATACTTCGAAGGAAGTGAGTGGGACAATTGACCAAGATTGTACTACACATGTTACAGACCATACTTTTCTCTTATGGTCTTTACTCCATACTGTATAAAGAAATCTTTGATTTTATAAAAGACATGTTTTTCATTCTTTTTCCTATTCTCTCACGTTTAGAACAACTTTAGCAGTTTTAAAATCTCTCTTCAACTCTCCTAAGGCTAGGTAAGTATTACCCATGAATTTCCAAGAAAAACTCATGAATTCTACTCTAAGATTTAAATTTTGTAGAAAGATTCTTCACCACTATCCAAGGGTTTTCTAGAAAATCCATAATTAAGGTTTAATAAAAGTTCTAGTTGTTTCTATCCTTCAAAGATTAGATATTCTTAGGTATTTGGAGCAATTAAGATATGTAAGACTTCTCTTAACGTGTGAAAAAACCTTGTTCTTCCCCATAAAATTATGTCCCCATGTTTTCAAATGTCTTTCATGAATGAGTTAGGGTTTAAATGATATCCATATGTCTTGAATTTTCTTGATTCTTTATGAAACTCCACGAACCCTTCACGAAAGTGTTTAGTACCTAGAATATAGGCCTACCTCATACAATTCATACAAGTGTATTATATGAATTTAAAATGATTATGATAAATAGTGTATTATTTTTCTAGAAGCCTAAAACTCTGTGAATGTCTTATGAGTATGAGCGCAAAACCTCGATAGAATGAATTTAGATGTTTGATTTCAAGCACAATTCTCCATAGCATGATATAATAATTTGATTCCTAATTTATAGTTTTAATATATGATATAATAGTTTGATTCCTAATTTATATTTTTGAAAGATAATGATATGAGGATATAATATGTTTTGGATGGACTATTGTTATCCAAAGAGGTATAGTGTCACGCTCTAAGTCTATAGCCTCAACGAGACGAGGTACCTGAAACCATGAATGGCCCCAATTTGATCCTTTACATATATTCATAAGAAAAACCTAATCATAAGCAGAAGAAAAATAGGTTTCTTAGAATAGAAAATAAAAATATATTAGATATATGAAATAAAAAGGAAAAATGCGTCTGAAGGAGTAAGATGAAAACAATCCATGTGTCTGATAAATCTCTAATACCAAAAAATAACTATGTCGTGACAAGGCTCTTGACTGACCGTAAAGCTTATAAATTGTCAAAGTAGAAAGTGGCAACTACCGATTAAGTCCCATGAATGATAAAGATCACCAGCTACAGAACTTATGGCAGAATGTGCTTATCCACGAGTCTGAGAGTGATCACAAGTATCTATTTCACATGAAAAATATAGGAAAAAAGTATGTAATCTGTACAGGGATGATACTGAGCATGTAAAAATGTAAATGCAATTTATATCATAAGTCAAACTTGAAGTATGAATAGGAATAGACGTCCCAAAACATATATCTAAACATCTATCCTATCACATAAAAGTAACTTCAGTTTAAATACCAAGAACAAAGATTCTAAAGTATGAATATCTAAAATCATGTTGAATACTATCATATAAAAATCATATCATGTGAGTTATCAAAATGAAAGATAATTCCTTTAGGTGGTAGTTTATCTTAACCAATATCATGTGAGCTACATGGAGTCAAATGTATTTATCCTACACTAAAAAAGAGGGGTGTTAATAGGCCAAAGTTAACACCAAACATAAATAATGATGCTGTCATTCTTCCTCGGTAACTTTTTGCAATAAAATCCTACGATGATAACATAGTTACGAAACTCAGGTTGTCTAGACCCTTATTCTTTTAGTGTTAAATAATCCTCCCAAAATAATTTACATATACATTGCTCATTTAAATCTTATGTTTGGCATGTCTTGACTAATATTATTCTTGAATCACCAAGTCTTGGGCCTTTTCCCCCATACATATAGAAGAAATTTGGGTAACTTTTTTGCCCCTTAACATCATATCATTCATGAACAGTAGGTGCAACCTAGGGAATATTTGACTACAAAACAATCTAAATGATGACGAAAGCTCTTATATGGTATATTAGATTTGTAAGCATTTTAAATAGTATGATACAAAAAATCATATCATGTAAACTATCAAAATGATTTATGAATGATATAAGGTTAAGAGGAAAAAAGTATTGAAGTTTTTTTCCTTATCACCTTGGTGGTCATGTTTGGGGCATTTTTCAGACTTACTAGTTAAGGGGACGAACCAGGGAAAAAATTTCATATAAGGGATGGACCGTCACTTCATCCATCACTTTTGGACGTATAGATAACCTCTTGGTAAAATAATCACAACATTTTATTTCAATCTAATATCTATGAACGGTTTGTTGAGTTGGAGACTAGACTCATAATCCTTTAATTGCATAGGTAATTATCCACGTAACTTTTCATATTTTTGGATGTATGGTTGTTTGAAGTTAACCAATGGTTGAACCTATAAAAAAACCTAAATTGATAAGGAAGATTTGAGTTCAACTCTATGTTGGGGGTTCCTTAAGACATCCAACACCTTTCATACTTTTAAGAATTTATTTCAATATCTTGGTTCAAGTAAAAAAATATTCGGTTTGCGTCTGACCACATACATAAGAGTACAAAGCTTAGCCCAAAAGCTCACGGTGTTAATGAATCTTAGCTAAAAAATATTAGGTTCTACAATATATCCCCCTTAGGTTCATTCATCCTCAAAAAAAGACTAAGGTAGAGCAAAAATATGAATGAAACTATTCTCACTTTATTTATTAATGCTTTTCCTTGCTAACATAAGACGAGCAGTTTCATACCAAGATTTAGAACTAGACCAGAGAGTACATACATGAATGTAATCTTGGGACAATAAGATAATCATCTTATATAAGAAAACGTCTATGAATTTCTAAAGGAAGAAGGTTATTTCGTCTTGAGGAGGAGAAAAAAGATGAGGCTATTTAAACTTCTAACTATTTCGGCCTCCTATGAGCCTCCTCAAAATTCTGATTTCTCCACAATACTTTGACAAATGTAACTTCTTTTGATCCCAACTTGCAAACTTGACGATCTTAAATCCCAACTGATACTTTTTCATATGTCAAGTTGTCCTTAATCCTAACACTTTTTAATGGATCCACACATAATGATCCACAACATATTTCTTTAATAACGTATACATAAAACACAGAATGTATTGCTGTTAGATCTTGGGGGTAACTCTAACTCATAAGAAACATTTCTAATTCTTCTTAAAATTCGATAGGGAACTAAGTAGCGAGGATTACATTTTTCCTTCTTTTGAAAATGAATCACCCCTTTCATAGGGGAACCTTTAGAGTAACCAAATCATTAATCTAAAATTCCAAGCCTCTATGACTCATATCAGAATACGACTTCTATCAACTCTGGGTAGTCTTTAACCACTCTCTAATAAATAGAACCTTCTCCATGTCTTGGTGGATGATGTCCGGCCTATCATGGCAACCTTACTTACTTTGAACCAACAAAATGAAGACCGATACCTCCTCCCATAAAGTACCTTGAAGGGGTTCATTTGAATAATAGAATGGAAACTATTATTATATATAAATTCAATAAGAGGCAACTGATCATCCCAATTACTTTAAAAGTCAATAGCACAAGCCATCAACATATCCTCAAGTGTCTGGATTCTATGATCCTCCTGACCATTAATCTATAGATGGAAAGTTATATTAAGATTAACTTTAGTGCCTAAGCCCCTTCGAAATGATAAAATTGAGAGCAAATTGGGTACCCCTATATGAAATAATGGATAAGGGAAATTCATGAAGTAGAACTAGCTCATGAATATACAACTTGGCATCATCCTATGATGCATCTATTGATTTAATAGGCAGAAAGTGAGAAGACTTAGTCATCCTATCTATTATAAACCATATCAAGTTATATTAATGACACATTTGAGGAAAGTCTGTGATGAAATCCATATTTATCATCTCCCATTTCCAAATAGGAATGTTCCTTACCAACAGGACTTTGATGTTCTAACTTTACTTGCTTAAAAGTAGAACATTTTTTCACAAAATTCACAATGTCCTTCATTATGTCATTCCACCAAAAGACCTTTCTTAAATCTCAGTACATTTTAGTGGAGCCTGGATGGGTAGAGTATCTGGTGCTATGAACCTCATCTAGAGTTCATTCCCTCAACCTATCTACATCTGGGTCTGGGTGTAGGTGCAGGTGCACTAGTTAAAGACAATATTAGTTCTGATGCTTTTTTCACAAAGATAACTGGTTTCCATTGCCAATCCTCTACTAGTTGGACTCTAGACTAGATGCTCGGGATCTCTTGTTCTGGTAGACCTCCCATAACTTCAGTCTATCTCCCTAAATTTGCTCCAAATGGACCATAATTCTATAAATATATGTGTCCTCTACTAGCATTGTATATCTCCCTTCGATAATAATACAAAGAGATCCTACAACAAATAGAATTATCATGACTCAATTTCTCAAGTCATGATGGCACCTACCAACCCCCATGTTGGCAAACCAACACCGTTGCTCATAATGACAAAGTAAAAGTACTAATAAAGACAAGAAACAAGATATACGTAGAAGTGAGAAAATAAGATCAAAGAAGGTAAATAGAATCAATAAAATTCAAACCATGACTTGGTAGCATAAATAAAGGATCTACTAAAGTACAAGTGATAAGAAAAAATAAAGTAAATATATATAAGGTTGTATTGAAATGCAAAGAAATAGAATCTAAAAGAATATAAACAAGTGCAGTTTCGTTGCCAAGATCTCATCTTATGACTAAGGTGTCTCCAAAAGCTAGGCACGAAGATCCTATATCAGTGACAAGAACTTGTACTAGGATCTACAACAGGAAGATGCAGAAGTATTATACAAGTACCCATTTTCTAAAGCAATGATTACCCAGTAGACATTATAGGTTGAGTGGCACATATAGAATATAAAATAAGTAGAAGATAAGAAAAAAAAAATAGGTCACAGAAAGTACAAAGATCAAAAGTAAAGGAAACTAGCCACACAGAGTATACAAGTAAACATCTAGCTACAAGTAAGAGTAAAAGATCTTAGGTAAGTCCAAAGTTTGACTATTTGATCTTTGGTTAAGGTAAGTTGAGAGTTTTTTTGTCTCTTTTTTAAGTGCTTATCTATTAAATGATTATTATGAGAGTAATGGAAGAAATGAGGTACCTTATAGGTTAGATTAAACATCTATACTAGTACAATGTATTAAGGGTTAAAAATATTAAAATAGCATATATTGATTGATTATTTACTTATAGTAATTGTGCCAATTATCTCTTATGAGAATTTGGAATTGTATCTCGGTTGCTTGAACTATATCCTTATGAGCTTGATTCTAGTTGTACCATTGGTGAAATTACTTATGTTTCTCATTTATATATGCAAGATAATTGTTATTGAAGGTTAACATATAAATTAATTATGTTTTCACTATTTTTATTATACTTTAAATCTTTTGGGTTGATATGAAATAGTGTCAATGTCTTTACTAGAAATGAGGTGTTGAGGTTTTTACCAAGAATATGAGTCTAAGATCTATTTGAGATAGTTCAACGTCGTTTTTGAAAAAGGTTAAGGATAATTAAGGTGATGGTGTTCGAGGTTATTTTTGAATGGTACGAGGTCTCTTTCAGGTGGATACATTAGATTCGCGAGGCTCATATATATCATGGCTATACCTAAGAGGAAGTAGGTGCATTCAAATAGGAACTACATACATTATATACATCATTTTATATTCTTGTATTTACCTGGTGATAATTGACTTGATGTTGGTGGTATTCTATCCTTATTTTGATATACGGTGAGTTGGTCTATTTAGACTAAGTTATTATACATTTTGATGTTTTAATTGACTTTTAGTCTAGGTATGTATTAATTTGGATCATATGTTTATGTGTTGAGTATCAAAATAGAATAGTTTAGAACTTATCCTTACCATCCTTTGGATCATATCAATCAAAGGACGTTGCTAAGTATACATTGATCGCATACGAACATGTCGCACCTTGAGCCTACACTCTGGCAGGACTTGGTACTTGGAACCACGAATGTCCCAAAGCTAAATCTTGGCACTTTTATATTAAAAGTAGAAGTTAAAGACAATAGATGATCAAACCTTAGTTTGAATAAATAATATGATGAAAAATATGAACCTGAACAACTAACATAACATACCCTATTTTGTATGAAAGCCTCTAACATTAAGGAATACTTATGTCACGACAAGGCTCCTGGCTGAATAAAAGAGATTTACCCGTCAAAAAAGGAGAAAACATCTACTACTAATTCCCCGTAAAGAGGAGGACTACCCACTACTGAACTTGTGATTGAAGCACTTAGCCACGAGTTTGAGAGTAATCACTTATGTTTATATTGCATAAAAAATGTTGGGAGAAGAGGTATGCAGTTAATACATGGAAGGTACTGACTATGTTGGAATGCAGAGTATAATTCCAAAAAATCGAACAAACTTCAAATAAAATAGTAACAGATACCATCAAATCATGCAATTTAAGTAGAGACCATGCTTTCAAATAGAGGCAAGTGAAATTTAAAGATCAAGAGAAAAGTTTCAGAACATGCATAACTAGAGATTTTTTTCAAACTATAATGTGGGAACCATGTCATGTATAAGCTTAAATAATTTAGGTGGTAGTTCTTTTTAACTGAGATAGAACTATGCAAGCTACATGAAGTTCAGTTTGCTTCCCTTACACCAAAAAGAGGGATGATATCGGGCCAAAGTTAATACCAAACATTCATCAGTATCCCATCAATTTTCCTCAGTTATTTTGGGTAATTAGAAACCTATGGTGAAAATATTATTATGAAACTCAAGTTTTCTAAATACTTATTCTCTAGGTTCTTAATAATACTCCCAAAATATATTACATATACATAGCTCATTAAACATTATCTTCAGTATATCTTGCATCTTGTCATTCAAAATCATCAAGCTTTGAGCCTTGGATCCTTTGTGTGTTTCAAATCATATTAGAACCTTGAATATTTTTGAAACTTGATTTCCAAAGATCTTAGCTCATGCTAGACAATGCATCCTTTGAGTTAGAATCTGTTAAGCATAGTTCATGACTGTGTA
>JBDJHY010194953.1:0-11749 GCA_039654485.1 Withania somnifera | reverse complement strand
CTTTAACAAGCCCAATTAATACAGATCCAGCCGTTGTACGCCAAACCGGGTCACGATAGTGATCACTATCATAATCAGTGTATTTTTCTTGGAACTGATTCTGCACTGCTTGGCTAGCCATCCAATTTCACTGCTTTTCTTCCATATTTCTATATAATCCTGTAAAAGTTTCTAATCACATTGGTTAGTGGTATTTTAATGTAATAACTATATAATTATCACATACTATTCAATTATCCTCAAAACAAAGCTAATTAATACGAGTTATATGGCTTTTCAGTAGAATTTGCATGATCAACCATAGCCTGTAAAGGAATACCATCAAAAACCAATAAGCTAACGACTAACGGAGCCTATCCCTCAACCCATAAGAGAACCTACAGACTCTCTCTGCCTCTGTAGACATAAAATTAACTCCAAGGCTGAAGGTTGGTGAAATCTAGCCTCATACTCAGCAACTGTCATCGAACCCTATTCAAGCCTACTAAACTCTTTCATCCTCCCACTCAGCCCTGTATACGAATTTCTTCATGAACACTTCATAAAATTCAGCCCAAGTCGGCTGTGATGAACCTGTGGGTCTGTAAACTAAGAATGCCCGCCACCGCTGCTTACTGTACCACGCATCTAGCAGGACTCTACTAAACCTTGGTTCTGTACACTAACATCGAGAAACCTAGGCTCTGATACTAATTTATCACGACCTGATTTTATGGATCATCATGGTACCTACTATACCACCAGTATGATAACCAAACCCCATAGTCCGTAGTTGAAGCAGAGGACTACTAAATCAATTGCGGATATATATCAAAAATCACAGATAGATAAGTGCGGAAGTTTATTTTAGAATCAAATAAATGCCCAAAAACCCAGTATCAGTGTCAAACGAACCACTAAGTAAAGAAATAATAAATCTAAAATAGTTCTAGTACAATGTATCTCAGAAATACATGGATATCAAATAAAATTCCAAAGCCGAAGAGAAGAAGGTAAAAGCCGAAAGCTGATCCATAGGTTGTTTTTGAGGATTTTCCATCGAGTTTGAGCTGTGTAATGTGCTGCTAGTTGTAGCTTAGTTGAGCCTATGCAGGGCACATGTTAACTATAGATATGGTTGTGTTGTAGCATTCATGCTATAAGAAATGAGACTTAGGTTAAGTTTTGAGAGTACATTTGCGGTTGGAGCGTGTATCACCATTTTATTATTGAGCCTTGGAGGCCAGTTACCTGTAATAATAATAAAAATGGATAACATTGTAATAAAATGGAACTTTTTGATAATAATATAAGATAATAGTTCTTTTACTCATTTTAAACTCGGTGGCATGCCAAGCACTCAATATTACAATGTTTCTATGATTTAGACCAGGTTTCACACTCTGGAATTGGGTAATATCATTTGACTATCTGTGCCAGGACTAAAGCCCGAATCCGTTTGGCAATGAGTACAACTACTGTCAATTGAATCCATTGTTATGTGATAGTGAGTACAACTTTCCTATACTTTCCACATTTATTGATTTAAGGACCTTGGTGATAATGCTATACTGAGGCGTAGGGTGCTATTAGTTACGAGATTATGAATTGATGAGACTATTTTCTGAGGCATTGTATGCTAGATTAACTCTTTGAGGCTCTATTGTTTGTGATGTGAGATTATAGTGACATTATAGTTATGTTCATGGTGGGCGTATCTCCATGGACCATGTCATTGGGATACAATGACCAGAGAAGGGGTATAGGTCAAAGTAGGAATATATGGGGAATTAGGATTAGCCCTTCAGGGGTCCTACCTACGGGTACCAGAGGAGGAACGTACATAGGATATATGACATCATCATGTGTATTTACTTTACTGCACTTTTTTTCTTTAGTATGCCCTTGGTAATATGTGGATTCCTACTTGGTGAGTGTGTTTTTAGTGTATGCTGCCACTAGTTTAGGGGATTTGGCAATGTTAATATACTTACTATATTATTATATTACTTTTAATTTTAGTCTTTACTTTCAGATCTTCCTTGGTATGTAGGATATTTGTGCGTAGTTCTATTTTCGTATAATTTCCTTTTTTATATCTTGGGGTTACTGGTATACCATCTATGTCCTCTTTATCACCTTTCTTACCTATTCTTTGCTATTACTGTTATTATTTCTGTATTTTTGCAAGGATCCTAGGTACGTTCTTCCCTTCTACCTCCTATCCTAATCCGTGTCTCAGCTAGCAATGCCATGCTTTATCTGCCTTCTTTCTCCTTTTATGATTTTCTAGTTGCCGTGTTGTTCAATTTGTATCTGTGACCTTATATTCATGTATTCCTATTATTTTCTTCTTCTATGTCTGCTATATTCATAGTGCGACCTTCAAGTCTACTGGGTATGGTTTGCCTTGACATCTTGTACTCACAACACACCTCTTTATCTCCCTGGATACAGGTTTAGGTATGGGCTATCGTCATTGACGTAGCCAATCTTGCCAACCGGCTAACTTCAGAAGTACTGGATGAGCTCCCAACAACCAAAGCAATCAACATCTCTTCTATTTATATTTTGTATTCTCGAGATAGATGTGTCTTTTATACTTTATATAGTTGTAGTTTTTACTCTTAGTAGCTCATGCATACACTGATACTAGGTCATGGGAGGGTTTTATTAACTATGTAATATTGTGTCGCATTTGTTATTCTGTCTTTTCTTGGGTATTATTTCTTTAATATACTGGTGCGTAGTTTACTTTCCATTGTAGCACACACTTATGACTCTAGGCTACAAGGTTAGTTCCCCTACTAGAGGGATCATAGGTGCCATCGTGATTCGAGAAATCAAGTCGTGACACAAATTGGGCCTTACACTCAGAAACTATCCTAGTACCCTAGCGTAAGCCTGCAAACTTAGCTTCCAATGCGTCTCGTGTGCTCCTAGGAACATATTGGGCCATGAAGTCCTCTAAAAAAATGTCCCTAAGTCAATGAGGCTTAATTTGGTGGCCTGTGATCTCTAAGCACTCTCCACTAATGTCTAGCAGTACCCTCAAGAAAGTAAGAAGTAATTTCAGCCCAATGCTTCTCCAATAACTCAAAAGTCCTCATGCGGTCCTCACAAACAATGATAAACTCATGTGGATCCTTCCTCTATGACCCAGAGAACCTACCAGGGGCCATTTGAAAGAAGTGGTCTAATATCTACCTCACCTTAGAAGCTAGTATAGCAGGGGATAGTGCTACTATTGATGCAGTAATAGTCTGAGCTAGCATGGTCGTTGGTAGAGCAGTACTACTGGGGTTGTAGATACTATTAGAGGTGGTGCACCCTATGCCGCTCCCTGAATAGACTGTGACCTATCTGCCAATTTCCCATCAAGCATCTACCATAACAAGTCTCTAAATAGGCTGGTGGTGGCTAGCAGACTGTGGTGGTGGCACAGGAACTGGCTGCAATAGTATAGTAGTTGGAGTAGTAACAGTCGGTGGAGCATCCCCAACTACCGCCTCCTAATCTGTTGGGGAAGGGTCTCAATCAATGAATGATGCTTGGGTGCACAACATTTGTGAAAGAGTGAAGCCAAAGTGAGTTTATAGAAATGGTACGAATGTTAAGGCATGAAAAGAATCAAGATATGAAACATTTCCTAAGACACCCCATAGACTTCCAAAGATTGGATAGACACCGATTCACAGAACTGTACTTGGTCCAACTTCAAAGATACTAGTGAAATGAAGCTCTTATTCTAATCTGCCATGACCCAAATTTCACGTCATGATGGCATGTAAAACCCGACCATAGACACACCTACCCATATAGCCCAAAGATGTCTGCAATGGTCCATAGCCTCCCACAACTACCAAAAAGCAATAAATATTAATTGAAATAGCTAACAATAAAAGGCAAATAAATTTATACAACCCGAACCTAAAAATTAGTGTCAATGGCATAAGGAGCTAGAAGTCAGATTATCCAAAAGTGAAATATATATACAAGTACAAAATCCTATAAGGTAGTGCAACACAAGTCCTTCCATGAAACAAAATACGCAGGCTACAACAGTTGGAAGGCACGACAATCTCAAACATCAAAGCTCATTGTAGTCTCTATAGAATATCAATCTACCCAACACAATCATGTCATCTCTATTAACCCTACCATTATCTGCACCACAAAAATGGTATAGAAGTGAAGTATGAGTACCAAAACTTGAGTACCCAATAGGCATCATAGGCCAACCGAGCTAAAGTAGAAAATACAAGTAAGAAAATTGCGAAGAAGTAAAACAGGTCAATAATGGAAAATAAGAAGTATAAAAGCTAACTAAGCTGATAGAATTGGTAATAGGAACAAATGCTAATTACCAACAATAGAAAGGAAGGTACATGTCTAAATAAGTAAGTCCATGCACAACTATAACACATGAGTATCTATCTATCAACTAGTACTGAAAAAGAACCATAGAAAACGTACCCGAACTCCAACTGAGTATACTATTACTAAAATAATAGTCAAAGTAATAAATTCAAGTAATAAAGCACAATATAAATAAAGTAAATAATACACATAAACCCAACTAAAACCTATAAGACCGTTGATCACAATAGAGAGGAAACATACAAAACCTACTTGATGCCCCATCTCGCCTGTAGGCACAATCAACACAAATAATACTCACTGTGGCTCCCCTATTATGCTCGACAAATACAAACAATGTGAATAGAATGAATACATATTGGTAAGAAAAGTAAATGGAAACTTATCCATCTCAAACCAGGAGGCCACACCTTAATATCAATAGTAGGCCTGGCACCCCAGGAGGTCCACGCCTCAATATTAATAGTAGGGGTCTCTCTCTAGGAGGTCCGTGCCTCAATATCAATCTATATCGGGGGTTGCTCCCTTTAATTCCAAATAAATAACCTCGCGACAGTTAAAACTTTATTCCGTTTATACATTGAAAATATACCACCAAGTGATCATGATGTAAGTATCTATTTATAAGTGAGAAAACCCTGTTTAGTCATTAAGCCAGTAAATCTTTTCGGTATTAGTCAAAATAATCTAAAAACACCTACATGAAGTCATCATCTTAAGGAACTTGTGGTTGAAAATCAGCTCAACTAGACCACCGGAAGGTCCTCAATTGGCCAAACAGAGTTTAAGCTAAAAAGAGAAAAACATTTCAAGAACCAAAATGGAGAATCAAGAAGGAAACACCTGGAAATCAAAGGAAAACAACCCCACAGTGATAATTAATCTACTAGAAGTCCCACTATGCAATAAGACAAGAAATTCTACTAAGTATTATACATAAGGAACAATACCTCTTTCAAAGCTTCAGCACAAGCTTAGGAAGGAAGAAGATGTGAGGAAAACCTACCCAAAACACGGAGGAATGCTAGAAATCCTCCAGAAAAAGTCCCCACAACAATCCCCAAAGCTTAGAAGTGAAATTAGAGAAATAAATCGTGAAATGGAAATAGAGGGAAAGACTGAAATTTTGAGGTCTTCATGTTATATACTTGATCGCGTACTAGATTCATAGCGGTGCCCCTATGCGGTTGCCCCCAAAGCCCCTGTCCCACACCAACACAGTGGAGGTGCTACAAGCATGATCATGCTAACCTTAGAAATCCTAGCCCATAGCCATAGTGCATCCACCATTGAGATCACACTAAAGGAAGAGAAGGAAAAAACATTGCTATCGCGTCACAATAGGTGTAATCATGCAAAAATAGAAAAAATAACACTTACCAAGATCACACCACAAGTGGGCTATTGCGCTGAACACCTTCATCTACATGTTTTTCTGCAATAACTGAATTTTCCAATAAGCGCTCAGAACTGAAAAAAAAGTCCAACAATAATGAATGAAATAAGAATTTTTCATGATAAACATATAACGACCTAAACAAAATTGACAAAAAAAACCAATGAAGGTCATTCAGGTAAAAAGAACCCTTAATCTGAACCAATCCAAAAGGTCAATCTCCTAACTTTCGATAAATACCCTCAAAACCAGCCCGATCACTTTTGGAAGCATAACAATGACCCAACTAGTCCAAAATATTATTCCGTAGCAAATGGACGCGTTAAGATTTTGATTCAACGCATTGATCCCTAAAAGACCAGCCAAGTTCAAAAATAATCTTGGCCGAAATGAATTGCCCCAAAATATCTCAAACCCAAAATGAAAACCCTGGGACATGAACTAATTGTGCACTTGAAAAAAGTCGTGTTCCACAGCTAAAAAAACTGTCAAAATTTGATTCCAACCTTGTTTACTAAGAATTATCTCTCAAATTCAACTATTTTAAGGTTAAGCCTTAAAAATAGGAAAACTAAGATAACATGCTATAGAGCTACCAGGGAACCGAACTAACGGTCCTAGCAAGACATAAATGACTTAGCGTAGCTAATAAAGAGTTCTAAACACAAAAGAAATTGAAAGGTAATTAAATGACTATGCAAGTTATTACAAATACTCACATTGTGATACATATAGTATTAGGAAAACCCAATTCCAGTTATATCTTTATGAAAATAGTCCATACCATCTCGTGGTCGTGGAAAACCAATCATAGAACCCTGATTTTTTTATTAAGTTCAAAAAATCTCCAACTTTAATAAACCTTACCATTCCTAGGGAAATAACCACACCACAGGCCTCTCCATTCACAGCTACCACAAAATGCATTCACGCAAAAACAACCAAGGAAAAATATAAAATATGCTCTAAGTCTAAGAAAGTTAAGAAACCAACTTATAAGCACAAATTTTAGTCGAATACTAAAATCAATAGCCCAATGCTAACATTACAGCCACATATCCTCCCACTGAAGTCCAACACACCATTTTCAGGTTATAGCTAACAATAACCCAATGTGGGGCCCAAAAGGGTAAAGAACTGCAAAAACAGAAGGAAAGGTATGCAACTACTCATCTAGCTCCAAACACTAGCTAGAATCCAATAACTATTTAATGTAAATCTATTCTACGGTGTAGGTTATCCTGGTCTTCCTTAACGTTGGTGCAAACCTCAAAAAGCATGTTGAAAATCTCAAAACACTGCTAAAATATTTGAAGCATTTAGACAATAAAAAATAGGGATCCAGGGGTCAAAATAAAAAGAATGATACCCCATAAGGCTTAAGGCAACTTTGGTTGAATCGGGACTAAAAATATGCCCATAGGCCCCATAGTCCAGAAAATAATCCAAAGGTACTAGAACGTAGAGCACTGCTCAGGGAGAGTATGTTACAAAATTGAGATCAAAAGGATGAGGATGAAGGAGAAATTAATCTCACAAACCTAGGAAAATAAACATCTTTTACAACGAAGGAAAATGGTGAATTAAACGGAATTACCTGAAGAAAAGACGAGAAGGATGATCAATAATCCTTCCCCAAAAGCTCCCAACACTTCCCTCAGCTTAAAATTTTATTATCACCATCTCAAGGTAGAAACAATGGAGTAATGAAAGTTTAAAACTAATAAATAAAGTAGGAGGAACACTTTTATAGAGGTTGCCAGCCACATGGATGCAGGGGTAGACATCAGGGCCACTGGTGCACGCCTGCTATGACAGAGAGAAGGCCTACTGGGGAACCATGGCCTGCAAGGCTTAGTCTTATAGACGTGAAGGAAAGGGTGTAGGGGGGGCTCTCTAGGGCGGACAAAGGACCACAAGAGCAACCCCTAGCCCCAAAGGCAACCATCACCCGGGAGAACCCTTATCCATTGAGGCAACTCTGCAGGGAAGATCAACTAGTTACCTTGGAGACATTGTAGTAGTGACCAAACCCATTGTCATGATGGTCTGTTCTTTCAACTCCCAAAAACTAAAATAAACTACTCCGAGGGTCCTGGAATGAGCATTTTGAGCCTAATTTCAGCAACCAAAAGTGCTTCTAGTATGGAAATGATATTCAGATCTAATGGAATCTTTAGAAAGATGAAATGAGGTCTTTGAAGGTAATGACCCCTAGAACCAATAAGAAGAAAAACTAAAAAGATCTTGCTAAGCCATCAAGGCACCAAAATGACACTGGACACTCTGAGAAGCGTACCAATAACCTTGCCATTAAAAAAATCACAATTTTGATGCTAATGGAAGCATCAAATTCCTATCTGACACTCTGATCACCAAAAGCCAACTAAGGCTCCAAATAATCTCCATTTGAGCAGAATCTTTGCAAAATAATTTAAACCAATACAAACACCCCCAAACAAAAAATAAAGGTACAATTAGACCAAATCTAGCATTCTAAAGCTAATGGAAGCATCAAAATTCCAATCCTACACTCTGATCGTCAAAATCCATCCTAGGCTTTAAAATGAACTCTAGATGAATGAATTCCAACAAAATAGCTCAAACTCAAAACGAAAACATTGGTACATGAAATAAAGGTCCAATTAGACCAAAGTTGGTGTTCCTGAGCTATAGGAATTTTTAAAATCCTATTGCAAGCTCATTTTATAAGTAGTCACTCTCAAGTTCCACTATTTCAACAGTAAGTCTTCAAAATAGGGAAACCGAGAAAACAAGCTATAGAACTACCAGGGATCTAAACTAATGGTCCAGTAAGTCATAAATGACATTTCATAGCTAAGAAAAAGCTTTAAAGCGGGTCATACAGTATAAGAGTGACCATTTGACTCGAACTCAAGAGCGGACAATGAGGGGTGACTTCAGTTGGACTATAATAGAACTGATGGTGTATTATGGGTTCGTGGTCATTTTGCCATTACTCATGTCTAGGGTTTGGTTAAGATTCTCTTACGTAAGGCTAATTTCTCTAGATATGATATCCATCTAGGTATTGCAAGGATGTATCATGACTTGTGCTAGCATTACAGGTGGTAGGGTACGAGGAGATATATTGTAGCTTTTATGTCTTGGTGCTTGAACTGTCAGCAGGTAAAGTTCGAGCAATAGAGACTGAGCAGTGAAATACAGAGACTCCCTATCTTGATTTAAAGTAAGAGAGGATTATGATGGATATTTTTTTGGCCTTCCTCTAACATTTAGAGGAGAAGAATGTATTTGGGTCATCATAAAAGTTATTGACCAAGTTAGCCCATTTCCTACTGACAAAATCATCTTGGTGTGATAAGAGATTATCTTAATTGTACATGCATGAGGTGGTTAAGCTCCATGAGTTGAAGATTTCTATTATATATGATAGAGGCACCCAATTTACATGTCAATTTTGTAGAACATTGTAGAGGGATATGGTTACAGATGTTGCCTTAAGTAAAACATTCTATCCTCAGACCAGCAGATTTTCCGACAGGATTATTCAGGTACTTCAAGATATGTTATGGGCTTGTGATTTTGATTTTAGAGGTGGATAGGACAAACATTGGAATTGGTAGAGTGTTAGTATAATAATAACATTTATCCCTCCAGAATTTAGATGGCTCTATTTGAGGCCTTGTATGGAAGTCATTGAGATTCTCTAGTGGTTTCTTTGTGGTAGCGAGACTCAGCCGCAGAGTTCATATTGGCTCCATGATAAAATTTGTAGGGTTATAGTTTTCCAGGTGTCATGACCCAAACACGGGTCATGAAGGGAATAACAACCCACCAGTAGACAAGACTGTCCCTACATCCCGGAGTTGCAAACAATGGGCCATAAAATCTCACAACTACCAATAGAAAGTAAAACAACAAAATTGAACCAACAGCATGTATATTTACAACCCATACCAAAACCTAATATAATGGCATAGGGAGATACAAAATGGGTATCCAAAAGAAATATATACAATATCCGATCCCCCTACAACACAAATTAAGTAAAGTATGCTGGGAAGAAATGAGAAGACACCTATTGGAGGGATATACAATATCTGATCAGCCTATATGCCATAAGCTGACCATAAGTCTTTTAGCAAAAGAAGCCTATTCCATATGATCCCGCCTCTTACGCTGACCCACACTAATATATGCATCACGACAGGAGTGCAAAAGTGTAGTATGAGTACCATAAAGAGAGGTACCCAATAGGCACCATAGGTCATCTGGGCACTAGTCAAGCATAAATAAATCATGGAAAGGTAAGTAAAACATGTCATAATAATAAGTAAAGAAGGAAAGAATCTAACTATGGAACAAAATACATAACAAGTATCATATATAACTAAGCATAAATGAGGGAAAGAATATAAATTCTAAGAAAGTAGGTCTATGTACTTCTGGCTCATAGAAACAATTACCACAAAACCACGAGTTAACCGAATACTGTAAATGTACATGGCCTCCAATTGAATATAGAGAGTAAAAGAAGAGTTTATAAAGTACAACAATTAAAGGCATAAAGTAAATTAAGGAGAAGATATAACCCAAAAATATGCCTACACGATTACTAGGTGCATACAGAAAGAAAACATACAAAATCCACCTAAAACCCCATCGCCGACAAGTACAACAAGAATAAACAACTGACTCACTATGACTTCCCCCATGAGCTCTGAAAGTCAAAATAGTGCAATATAAATAAATGCAAGGGGGTGGAATCAAAGTATTACTACCACATCTCATGGACTACAGTAGAGGTCCCACCTCTCAATAGCAAGTCTCAGCTAAACACGGGAGGTCAACCTTCCGGATAACATCTCTTGACTAAGCTCAGGAGGTCTCATATCTAAAGTAACAACTATCAGCTAAACATGGGAGGTCCCACCTCAATACCATAAATGTGGTGATAAATATAAGAAAGAAAACCTCAGCCAGATCTCATATTATGAAAATAGCTCCTGCGTCGCGGTCATGGAAATTTAGATATAGAGGACTCTATAAAGTTACATTTTATTTGAAAATCCCATTTACATTAGCATTTCAGGTCTTACCCGAAAACCTATTACATAAGCTAACACTACTATGCATGCAATGATACATTACAATAAAGATAAAAAAGCTCTCAGAAATAGTGTAGGATTGTCCAAAGGCCACCAGTTAAGCACAAAACTCTCCCACAATCATAGTATGGCCCCACTTGTTCTCTAATCAGTAAGGTCACTCATAGTAATGCTAGAGAAATATACAACACCCCAATGCCCACTACGTTCCTTTAGAGGACCGTCGTACCAGTAGAAATAGAGGGAAAATAGAAATAAAAGGTCTATTAAGATAAAACCCATCCCAAATAATATCACAAAATAGTAAAAATACTTTGAGTATCCCCTTCTATGAGGAAGCTAAGCATATCCTACGTGGGCACCGAATGAAAGTCCTTGAAAAGCATGCAAAGCTATCTTGAAGCTCTAAACAATCCTGAAACCACTCAAATCTATTAAGTTAGGTATCCAGAAGTCAAAAGATGAATAATGAAACCTATATTTCTAGGCGCTATTCGGGTTGGAAATCAGGCCTAAAAAGGGCCCGTGGATCCCATAGCCTGGAAAATAAAACTAAAAAACAGCCTCAACTGAAGGAACATGTGCTACAAAAATAAGTTGAAACAAACCTAAAATAGGTCCTCAAATTGTGAAGGAAAGTTTATAGAGAAGGAAATAGTTCAAAAATTACTACAAAAAAATTCCAGGAAATGAACCTAAGAATGAAAAATAAATGGTCCCAACGAGATCCTTAATGCTCCACCACAACGCCCTAAAAATATAAACTCTAATCTAGCTCTTAAGAGTCAAGAAAATATATATATATCCATGGGGGAAATGATTTTGCAGTTAAGGATCAAGGATGGAAATAGCTATATATAGTCCTGGTCACAGGCCTTCGCAAACGCAGCCAGACCACCGT
>JBDJHY010194942.1:0-11749 GCA_039654485.1 Withania somnifera | reverse complement strand
TATAGAGAGAGAGAGAGAGAGAGAGAGAGAGATGGATAGATAGATAGATAAATATGTATATTATCCTTTTCAATCCCAAATCCCTTCACCCCATTTCATTTCCCTTTTGCCCTAATATCGCAAATCCTAGAAACCCAATTACACTTTGTCTTTTTCTTGATCTTTCACGAAGCTTCCAATGATGTCATCCCTTTGTCCTTGTGTGGTTGTACCTCCTCCTTGTGTTTTAGGAACGTTGTACCTTCGTCCCTTTGCTATTTCTCTCTCATATGATTTGGTAGGTCTTGGAGGCCAATGATTTTCCTATGATTATCCTTCCACCCTCCCTTATTCAAATCTTTGGCATGAAAAGCCCCAAAAGGGCCGAGATCTTACAAAATTTGAATGAAGGGTTAGGATCAAATTGTGTTAGGTTATTTTATATTTTCCAATTATTTTTGACTTATTGATCAAGCTGGTGTTTCCTAAATGCCCCTGACCTCTAGGGTTTCGGGATGGATTCATATTTTAACAATTGAGAAATAGAGAATCGATCGAGAATATGGAGTAATAGTAATTTAGGGTTTCTGAGAGTTTTTAAGGTTTGCATACATATTTCATGCTTATTCAATTCATATTTATAACATATTTTAGCTATAAAATAAAAAATATAGGTTGATTTTTTTTAAAATAATTACTTATAAATCCTATAGGTTGGAACCCTGTTTTTTAACAATTTAAGCCTAAGTTTTTAGCCTAAATGGGTGTGAGAATAAGGTAAAGATAGAGTGAGCTGTAGTCCTTGGGGTTTTTCCATTTGAAGGATTTTCCTTGCATCCTTTAAGGGATGTATAGGTTGTGGATAGCTTGAGTGAGTGTGTTTATCTCTCTTGTTAAGCTTTCCAAGCTGCTATTTTTGTTCACTTTGGTTTCTGTCCCATAAAAGGTAATTTACTACCCCTTTTTATCCTTTTATGTTTATTGTTAGATGTTTCATATGCTGATTTGTGTTGTTATATGTTAATATTTACTGCTTGTACGATGATATCATGTTGACTGGTTAAATTTTGTAGAGTTTATTTTTGAGGTTTAATCCTAATATGAACCTGTTTTTCTTTTTTTACCTTTTGTTGCATGATTTCTGCTAACTATTAGTTGAGTGTTGCATGTTCCTCTTTTGACAGTGATTACTTGGGCAAAACCTTGGTTATCTGCTCCAAAATTAGTACTCTATTTGATATGTTTTGATTATTTACTATCTATACTTGATAAAATAGAGTGACAGTGTGGGTTGTTTCATTCTCTTATCACCAGGGTAGACTAGACCTACTGGTTAGCATGTACAGTCTTCATTTAGCCCTTACTCTAGTGTATTGGGGATCTAAAATGTGTTTTGTAAATCTAGTTGTGTTCTCTGGTATATCTTTTTTATATTGTATTCCTGGTTTTTTATTTATATGCATTCTTTAAAATGAGATGCTTGGTTCTTGTTGTCTTAATCAGTAAGCTGTTGTGACATGTGATGATATTTAAACTGTCAATGTTGTTCTTCATGTACTGTTTTCTTGGCTATGTTATGTGTTAATATTTCTTGCTATGAGTATCTTGAATACTTAAAGGTTGATGATCTAAATCTATTTGTTAACTATTAGTTGTTGTGATGTTCTTAGTCCATGTCTTTGTGCTCCTGATCTTGTTAACCTGTAGTATTTGGTTCCAGTCAAGTTATATCATTTCTCTATGGATGTGTGGGAGTATATGGCTTGCTTTCTTCTTATTTATGTTCTTTTCTTGCAAAATGATTTGCAGAATCTTTTTATAAGTTTACTTTCCAAAAATAAATGGACTAAGGTATAATCAGGTTGCTTATGTGATGAATAAGGTAAGGGAGGCCATCTTAGTGCTATTTGATCTGTTGTTCTTTAAAATGACTTTCATGTAGTCACTTTCACACCCCCACAAAATCATAAAATACCGACCCCTCAGCCCACCCCGCATTTTGCTTTTTTTTTAATTATCCCTATATGAGCCTTGTGTGCTAAATGTTCATCCCTGGGTCCTATTTTCAGTTTCAAACCAACTTGAGGTGAGAATTTTGACCTTATTCACCTCCTTCCTCCTTTTCCTATATTGCTCAAGCATCTTTGAGTGCAAGGAAAGGAATAGAACTTTTAAGATCAATCCTGGAAGTCCATTTCTTATTTTTTATCAATCCTAATGTCTTATACTTTGTAAGAATACCTAAGGTGAGGAGTATAAGTTGGTGAGGGTTCAACTTAACTCCAATGAGTCCAAATGTTTGAACTTATAAGAGGTTGAGGGATATAGTACATCTAAATGTCCTCCCCATTGTGTTTTATTGGTATTTAAAAGGTCAAATCCTCTTTGGAGCTTTATTTTTATTTTCTGTAGTCCTAATTGTATATGTTGTATTGAACAGTAGTGCTAGTCATATTATTTTTTTCTTATCTTTTATGCTTGGCTTATGTTACATTTAAATCCCAATGTTTTCTTAATAGTGAGTAAATACTTAAATGGGATTAAAAGCAATTCCATATTTTCTAACTTATATGTTACTAAGTAGGTGTCGTGATGACACCTATATTTTAGTATGTGTAACTTGTCAACTTGCTTATTCTAACTCACCATGATATTGCATGTTCACTTAGCTAGATTATTTAACTAAAATGAGTAATCTCTTATGTGGTCACTAACATGGATCCTTAACTTAACATGATAGTCTAAACTATTTAAGGGTTGTTTAACTTAAAGCCTAAAACTAGATAGTGTAAGTCTAAAATATTGTGATTGACACCTACTTTGTTTTTCTTTAATTGATCATGTTTTTTATTGATTATTCTTCGCATGATTGTTAGTCTCAATTATTCTCTAGGTGTATTCATGTTGACTGTTCAATAGCAACATGTTTGTTCATGCATAATGTCTATGTTGTCTATTAGCCTATTGAGGGTCAGATCTAGTTTTATTTCAATGTATTAATCCTTGTGTCTTCCTCATGTGAGTCATATTATATTAAATATATGTTATGTTCCTTTAGTTTTGCTGCAATAAACCCTTGAACTGTTATAATGCCTATTAATTTTGCTTTTCTAAACTGCATAATGGACCTGCTGGCATCTCTTATTAGTTGTCTCTCCATGATAGTTTTGTTCAGATATGATATATCCTAGAAACTTATCTTTATTAAGTCCTAGTCCCTTTTATGAGCATGTATTATTTGCTAAGCTAGTATGACTTACTGCTTTCTTGTTATGGTTGTAGCTACTTGGCTTGCTTCTGTGGTTATTTACTAGTTGTATGCTAAGACATGTTATTCCTTCTTGTTCAGTTGCTTCTGTTCTTTTTTTTTCTTTGATTGATGCTTTCCATCAAAATACATAACCTTTACCCCAACCTTGTATGTCATTATTTCTCGTTGCCTGCTGTCCTGCTAAATTTTTTTTATGCTTACCTATCTGCATATGCTTGATTAAGTTCAAATGTTTGTTCATATGAGTTAAGTTATGTTGACTATTTTGATAGCCTAATATGTTCTATAAATTCTCTTCTTTTGGGCTATCAATGTCTACTTGTCTAAGTTATACATGAACTTGAGTATGTTCTTCTCTTAACTGATTCCATATGCAGACTTAATCAAGTCTGATGGCTAAAATAGAGTTTATTACATTCGATCTTACTTCTATCTAAAATATATACAAGTATATGACATTTTTAGACTAATTTTACTTGTCATTTTCCCCATTTTTCTCTATTAGTGACTACTTTAGGTTTCCCCCATATGATCGCTTATATGTTACAAAGTCTGTATTATTTAACCTATCAATTCTCCTTATATACTTACTTCTATTTATCGCCTAAAGTTCATAAAAGCCTGATTGTTTTCTCTATACTTTGTTTGCTTACTTGTGTGTTACCCCAAACTGAGAAACTAAGCATCATAAGGCATGATCCCTTTCCTTCAGCCCTTACATGCTAAGTAATTGCTTGTTTCCCTTCTCACTTTATGCTAAAGACCATAATGAGTCCTTGCAAATCTGTTATATGCTTTCTTTCCCTTATCTATTGATTCTATAAGACCTTTTCATGTTAACTAGCATTAATGTGATATTATACGAATCTGTCTCAATTTTCCTGAAAATATCAAACTTGTGTCTTCTCGTGTATACTTGTTGTTGGTATCTCTACCAGTTGTAATTCCACATTATGCACCTAAATTTCTTTCTTCCCCTTCCCTTAAGTGTGAAATGTGTGTCCTAATCAACTTCTTCATTCCATAACTGAATTACCTTCTGCAAGATGTTCCTTAAAATGATTTCCATAAGTATTACCTATGAAGCATGCTTATAGTTTCCTTGTATATGTGAATTTATATCTTGTTATGCATGTGAATTACCTGGTTTGATCTTTTCCTCTGTGCATAGTTCATGTTATTTCTTTTGTGAACTTGCTATCTATTTCTCTTCTTCTATACGTCAATTCACTCTAGTCCTTAAAGATCTGTTGTGGATAGACCGTACGTACATCTTTCCTCCATCTATCCCTATGTATGATTTTCTATCTATTAGTTGCCTGTATAAGATTTAATGTCAATTTTAAGTCAACAAGCATGAAAACTAGCCTGGATAGTACATCCTTATATGTTGTATGTGCATGTTTTCTATGCATTGGTGTGGGATTGTGGCTTCTTATGCCAAGTAGTCTCATCCTTGAATTGAATGGCCTTCAATGAAATCAAATTTTCCTAGTTTCCTTAGCTGATTGAATTTATCTTTTAAGGGATTTGTGGACTTTGGCTGACCTATTTCTTGTATTCATAGTGAGATAGGTCTGGCCAATATAAATTCTTGGATCGTTCTCTCTTATTTGTGTATTTTACTAGTCAATTATTTTATTATCGGTCTCTAATTCTTTTCTCCTTTTGCATATGTGACCTGAGCCCCGAAATCTGTTTAGATTACCTTATGGGCTATGGATCAATTCTCGGAGTATGGACCTAGTCCAAATAAAGACTTCTTTCTCTCTTTTATCTTTACCTTATTATCTATTTCGTTTACTTGTGAATTTATGTATACTTGTATGACATCTAGAAAGGGCCCAAGAGTGCAAATCTCCAAATTTTTGAATAAATAAAAATAAAAACTTTTAATATTAAATTCTTGTCATTCCCTTTTTTAAAATTTTTATAACCTAGGTAAATAACTAATGATATTAAGTATAAACCGTCACTTCGCATTTTTCAAAACAATTATCCCAAAACCCAACTAGTATTTTTAAAAGTACGCTCATGTATTATGTTTCAAAACATATCCCAAGATTCAAGAAAAATTATAAAAGATATTTTCTTAAAAATAGGTATAATACAAATTTTTCTTTAATAACATTGAACATAACATAATTTGGATGTCCTTGAGGTGCCCTAACACCCTTCCTCGGGACATTACGGTATCCTTACCTAGATTTCTCTAAACTTTAAATTTTTCTTCTATTTTTAGAATTTAAAGTTAAAATCAAAGTGTTCTTAATTTTTTTTAAAAAGCTATGTGGCGGCTCTGTGTTATTTTCAAATTATTTTCAAAATTGTTAAGGTTTTGGGATAATTTGACTATTCACCATCACTATTTACCTATTTTAAGCTAAACATTAACCCGGTCCACAAAAACTAGGGAAAAACAAAGACCTCAAGACTCCCTTCAAACTGTCTAAAAGCATATGGGAATACAAAACAAAGGGTAGCTCCAAGGTCTAACAATGCATATTCATTCACATTACAAATTCTCAACATACTTGTTACCACATCTGCGGACTACTCTTCATCCTGTCGGGAGCCTCAAACATACAATCAATTTTTGTACTTGCCTCCATTGGTAGAAGTAAAAGCACATTGCTGAGGCTGACATGTTATTAGGGATGATACTAGAGGAGGAATAATCTATGGTTTGGCACCACCCTGTCTGAGTATGGAACAATCTCTCTATTTGTGACCTGGCAAGCCATAGGTATAGAAAGCCCTTGAAGGACAATTACAAAGATTGTGACCAACCTGGACAGACTCAAAATGACCATTTTGCCTTAGATGACACTATCTTGAGTGGCTTTTACCACACCTAGCACATATAGAATTGTCCCTATTCTTATAGTACTTCGGAGGCCTGACTTCTGTGAAAGAGCACTAAACAAACAAGGATTGTCCCTATAAACCTGTTGTTGTTGATGTTGTTAAACCTATTTGACTTAGGCTGACTAGCTCTAGAATGACTACTCTTATCCCTCTTTCTCTACTGACTCTCTCTGTTCTTAGCCTTGTCATTTGCTATCTTCTCAAGATACACCATCAGCCTACCAATATCCATGTCATTACTTAGCATAGCTTCCCTCTATGCCTGAATCCAATGGGGAGAAACGGAATACACAAACATGTCCATCCTATTATGCATAAGCATACCTCGATAACTTAGTAAACCTCATACTGTACCAGAAACAGATATGGAGCCCTGATACAAGGTTAAGAACTCTTTGATCTCTCCTGCCTCTTTCTCTGTGAAAGAACCGGCCCATGAATGCTTCCTCGAACTCATTCCAAGATGGAGGAGCTGATCCTACTCTCTTATTCTTCCTCGATTAATCACACCAAGACCTGGCAACATCCTTCAGCTAATAAGCTGCCAAGTCAACCCTATAGATATCAATAACCCTCATCATATCAAAAATTCATTGAACCTCCTCAATAAAGTTCTTTGGATCATCAACAACCCTCAAACCATGAACTCTAGAGGACTCAGCCTCAGAAATGCCTTCACGCTCATTACTCCTACATCCAAATTTATTGGCTGAAATACCGGAATAAGAGTTGGTTGTTGAGCTTGTACCACCACTATATGATCAATAAGATATATCATGTTCCTGAACACTGCATTGGTGATGTTGTATGGATGCGGAGGCTCTGGAACAAATGAAGCCTGGTTTTGATGATTTTGGTTTCTATCCTAGCGTGCTGGCTTAGTGGCATGATCTGAAATGCGTAAAGCACGATTCAGAAAGAGAGAATATCTCAAAGTTAAACTACAAAGCACTAAATAGAAATCAATAAAGGGAAATATTCTTAAACGTTCAGTATCTTCCCAATCATAGATGTGTTGCATCATACCTACAACAAAGATTTTACCTAATGTTGGCTTTCAGACATAACTTAGGACATAGTGAACCTGGTGCTCTAATACCAGGCTTGTCATACCTTGAGCTCACCCTTAGGAAGTACCTACATCCTTAGCCACTAAGTTATCCTAGCAGCCTCAGACGCATTACTTGGACCATGCAAAGCTTTACACTCACAACTCAGCGGAAGCATCATCAGAAGTAATATGTAAGCAATGGTGGACCTCACATTAGGCAATAAGTAATAAGCCAATAAATAAAGAAAACTCAATAATGACTCATTATAGTATGATAGCCTCTAAATGCTAAAACTAGACTGCTAGGACAAATATCTAGCTAGCCTCAAAAGAATGAAATAAAGAATATATCTGTTGTATTATCTCTAGAAAGTAAATAAAACTCAATAGTCGATTCTCGAACCAAAGAGGACTCATCACTCTTCTAACTTCTATAAGATTCAATTTCAATCAACTGCGAGCGTCTAGAAAGATAGAAGGATCTGCATGGGGTTTACAAGTAATATAGAAAGTATGAGTCACAACATGTGATTAGATATAAAGCATGCTATATAGTAGTAAATGATAAGTATTATATAATGCATTAACAGTTAATTCAACTTCAACTCTACTCAGATAAGCAGATTAACAACCTATAATGAAGACATTTATAAAGTTATATAACTCAAGTATAAAATAAACTTATTTAAAACAGCTTAACTCAATAGAATTCAACAAAGGATTTAAATACTCAGTTAAAACCCTTATTTTACTTCTTCACCTAAAAACTATCACTCTGTTTCACTCGAGAATTTATATAACTGACATACCTCGTGCTTTAGCAACAATGTTGTATAGGAGCCTCATACCCTGCCATAGGATGAGACACTCTTTCCTAGTGGATAGACCAAGATACTCTTGACACACTTTTTGGGCCGAATAATAATACTCTATGCTGGCTATCCAGGTTTATGGGTGTAGGGACCTCATGCCAACCCTTGGTTATAATACTCCTCCCAAAATAATACTGACACATCAACACTCAACATTCAACACTCTTGACTTAATTAAACACCTTCAATAAAATCATAAATCAAACTACAACTTCAACACTTTAAACTAGTGAAACACCCTCAATGAAATCAACTAGCCAAAAATCGATATCAATTTGACACTTCAAGATCAATTTACTCTCAGCTTACAATTAAAGCTAAAATCATCATCAAAACTCTCAAGTAGGCCCAATTAGCCAAAAATTCTTTAATTTAGACATATTTTATAAATAGGTTTAAAAATCAAATAAAAGTCAATAATTTATGACACCTCAATTCTCATCTCAAGTTCTAAATTCTCATCTCAAGTTCTAAAACAAACTTTAAAAAAATAATGTTAAATTCATAGTTCAAGACTTCTTTCATACCTTCTCTCAACTCTAAAACCAAGCTAACTCATTAATACTTACATAATAAATCAAGTACCATGTAGATTTTATAATTATAAATCAAAATCATCAATAATTACAATAAGAAAAAACTTTATTTAAGACCAACATTTAGGGACGAGCTAATAATCTCATCTCTAAAGGTATATATATTGGGATGAGATTATATTCTAATCCTTATTTATATATCTTATTGTGAAGGTATTAAATCTAGTCCCTAAAAAAGTTAGTAACTGGTCCCAAATTATTCAATAGAAGTCCTTGAGCGGGATAAAGTCTGCAACACTCGATACTACATTATTAAAAATAAATTCTGTTAACAAAAACTAATGAGCCAAAACAAAAACTTTGTTTCTGGAAACACCCGTCCTAGAACAACCCTACTGTCACTTCATCTTGCTTTTCCACCGCAGCTCTGCCTAATCTCGACGCAGGTAGTTTTCCGTCAGCACTCTATCCTAAACTCGGGGTAGGTATCTCTTTCCTTGTGCTGTCACAAGTCAGCTCGAGAAATAATTTTAGGTATCTGCCTTGCCTGTGTTCTGAGAACAAATGTCATATTGTTCTTCTCTAGTTCTTCAGTAGAATGTAAAGAACTTATAATGTCAGAGATATAACCCTAACTAGTGAATAGTATAGAAAAACTAGTCCAGATATTGCAAAATTCATAGTGATAATTTACATGCCGACCCTGACTAACTCGGATAGTAATGTAGTGGTAGTGTTGTTCATGTTGCAGAAACTTGATGAATTGGAAGTTTCTTTCTGATGCTTCTCCTTAAATTTTGTTACATATAAATAGTATATTGCTATTTCCCCCCATTGACTAATCAACCTTGTCATTTGGGAGGTTGGTGTATGGGGAAAGACCCTTAAAATTGCCGAACAGGTTGAGTCTTTGCCTAAAAAGAACTCTATGTTCGAAAAGATGTTATCACCATAGATAAGTTTTATATTAATTTTGTCTTGAAAAGTGATAACCAGTCTTAAAACTACCGTCTTTTGCCTTCTTTAGTTCCCCATCTTGTTTAACATGTACAGTTTTATATTTTCAGAGCTTTGTAAGTCATTAAACCCAGCAAAAGAAATTGTTTTAGAGGTCAATAATAGTACCATGAACAATAAATGTCCGAGGAAAGAGAGGAAAAAGTTGGGAGAGGATATTAAAGACACTTGGTGCAAACCAAGGAGTTTTAGCTGCTCTCCTGATGGGAGAGAAGCTAAGCTTCTTTCCCAGATAGTTGCGTACTCTAGTATGCGTTTCCTATATGAACATTTGTTTTGGCTATCTTATGCTCTTGAACAAAAGTTTATGACGTGATCTCCAATTCTCTATCAGCTGAGATCCATTGTCATACTTTAAGTTGGTGTTATGGTAAAACTTCTCTTATTACTTAGCAACAATTTGCCGTATTTAATTTCCTATAGAAAAACCCATATCAGTCAGAAAGATAGCAATACTTGAATTATTAGATAGTAGTTTTGTTGCGTCCTCATGTTGTTCGGAGGAGCTTCATTTAACTGTTCCCTTTCCTAAAGATCATATTATCATCGTCCTTTTGCTCATGGTCCTTGTTCAATTTTAGCTTCTCATTGTACCATTAATGACATGCTCTTATATCTTACAAAAATGTCATAACATCCTTTAAAACCACAAGTCTTAAGGGTATGCCAAAACTCTTTCTTAAACTCCTTATCTAGTCAAACACTATGAAACAGGGGATTAGTTTATTTTCTTTTTCCAAAATGAATGCTTGGACAAAACTTTAGGTGTCTCTACTAGATTAGCATCATCATTCATTAGGCTTTAGTACTAATAAGCACGTAACTGGTCTATGGTAGAACATAATTGTTTCTTTCTCTCAACTTCTGAGAGGTACTATGATGGTAAATTTCAGATTACTGACAGAATATCCTAATATGAGAATTGGAGCCGGAGGAGCATCAAAGGTGATTTTATTTTTCACAAGTAGCTTTGGTAATGAACCTTGTTACATCTGTTCACTTGAGATCTTAAGAATAAATTGTACAATGACTGTGATCCATCTGCAGTGAAGTAGCATCCATATTTTAGAGATATTAACTGGCACACACTTGCTAGGTAGAAGGTTTGTCTGCAAGATGGTTTATTCATAGAAGTGATTTGTTTTCATTTAACTGTGTCTGTACTAGAAGATGGTTCCTAGAGCTGAGCCATGAAAAACATAGCCAACCCCACTAGTTTGGCATTAAGGCGTAGTTGTGTTTTTGTAATAGCGATGGCTCAATCTTGTTTTTCTGACCGATTAGTGTTGCATTAATGCTTGTACCTTTTCTCAGGCTGCATTTGGGCCTTCATCAGAAGGTGCACTGGATACTAGTTACTTCACAAGTCGCTTCTCTCGGAATCCTTCAGATGAACATGTATATTCAGCCAGTGAATATGAGAATTCTAGGGATGATGGTAGTGTCAGTAGTAGCAGCAGTTGTCTGCCTAATCGCCAAGATGAACTGGTATGTTGGTTATAAAATAAAATAAAAGGCTGGTGTGTTTTCTCCTAACATATTTTAATTCAATTTATTTGTTGGATCTCCCTTAAATTTTCATTAAATAGGTTTAGTTTCGACAAAATAATTTGCAGGTGATGAGTGTGCTGGTATTGCAGAACTTAAGTCAGTCTCTTCTGTCAACTATCCTTTCAATAACTTCTCTTTGAAGGTAATTTTTTGTTTACAACTTCTAATTCATTATTGTCTACTTTTTGATGGTTGAATGTTGTCTGGATGACGAAGTTACATCAGTTAGTACTGGAAGATCCTAAGGCTTGAGTGACTACATAAATTTTCATGTTATGAGTGGCTTTGTCGTTTTATTCGATCCAGATATTTCCTAGAATATAAATACCACAATTGAATATAGAATGCTACTGTTTTTTTCATTTTCTTTTGAAAAGAAGTGTGACATGGAGAAACTTCATTGTGAAAAAGAGGAACTTGAGATGCAGGGGAGGAAATCCACCCCGATAGTCAACATTAAGTTTCAAGTTGATGCCATGTTAATGACTTTACTAGTTTAGGAACTTAATCTTGTTTTACTTATAGTTTTTTTATTTGACTGTGCATATTAGAAAGTCATCTATATTTTCCTTTAATTATTTTTTCTTTGTCGTTAATCTAAAGA
>JBDJHY010194931.1:0-11749 GCA_039654485.1 Withania somnifera | reverse complement strand
GAAGATACCCAAGACTTGATTCTGTCAGTACTATTTTTTTAATCAAAGACCCAATGGCTAAAATTAATAAAAAGTACTAAATATAGTATACAAGTAGGCTGTCCAAATTTACCAAGACCCAAGAAATAATCAAATCAAGAAACTAAAAGGGAAAGTCTACAATGAAAAACAAAGGGATGGATGAAGGATCTAGAAAACTCCAGCTATTGGATCCTGGAAGGAAGCAGGAAAGATCAAATATTTTTTATGCCTTGGTGTTTCTAGAATATACGCCAAGGAATGCATAAATGGAGTAAAATATAGGTTCCTTTTTGTTTGTGAGATGGACTATGCAGCCAACATCGGTAACTCTGCATCAAGGAAGAAGATTTCTTCAATCGTTGTGATAAAACTCGCTAGACCAGGTACTGTACCACCTTTTCCTTCTTATTTCCACATTTTTATCAATCTAAGATCTAATAAAAAGTGACAAGATATTTTCAATTATGATTTTTTTCCTCTTTCTAGATCTTGATGGGTTAACCGCTAAAGAGATTAGTACCACCATCAAAGATGAAGATTGAGAAAAAAAAGTCACAACCATTAGTAACAAGAATTTCTTGTGAACTTTTGAAGATTATGAAGAGACCAAGGATGTTTTCCCTTGTTCAAAGCTAATGTCCTGGGCGGGAATTAGTTTAAAACCTCAAATCTCTCACCATTTGAAAATTCTCAATCCACTATGAAATTACTTTAGACATTAATTAAATTATAAGGTACTGAAAACCGAATCCATGTGGTTTCTACCATAAATCATAACATGCGTCCAATTATTTTCTATTATACTACTAATTGACTGTTAATTTGTTAAATTTTTCTTATTTTAGGAGTGTCGCTTTTATCTAAGTTTAGTATTCTCCTTCCTTTTGTATAAATGTCCTAAAAGTGTTAATTTCTTTTCATATCATGAGTGATAGGATACCTTAAATATTTCATAATAAAAGAGATCCTAACTATTCCTGTACACTATTACACCTAAAGTGAGATCCCTGCTGCTACATTTAGGTGCAAGTAGTAAAAACTCTCCTCTTTATTCAACTGTTGAGCAGATTGCTTAACATAATCCTGTAAGAAAGCCATTATTTTCTCCAATGGATAAGCATGATATAAAAAAAATTATATCATCTTCACATGCTTATCACTATACTTAGTCATCCCATACCCTACAAATTAAGGATCTTCAAATAATGATTTAAGCTCTCTAGAGAGAACGAGGCTTTCCCTCCTTCACTCCCCTAGTGGAGTGAAAAAAACCATAAGATTGTCCATTCAATAACACTAAGTAGTAATTATTTGAAATCATCCTCTAAACCACATTAATAAATTTGTTAGATAAACCCAATTTCTATAATAATTCTCATGGTTATTTTCTTGCTTTTTTGCTTTTTTATGTGTTTAGAGTTTTCTAATGGACGTCTAAAGTAATTTATAACTTGATAGGAAAGGTATTTCAATTCCCTAGCAATTATGTTGCATGTTATCCTAGTAACTTTATTTAAAATTGTAACTTTAAGTCGAGAGTGAATTCTTAGAAAACAATCCTGAAATAAAATTATTAGCTATCGAAATCTTGAAATAGTGATCGGCGCATCAGATAGAAATTCTGATGCTTCTATTAACTGTGAAATATCAAAGTTGGGTATGCATGGTTATTGGCATAGTTCCTAGTGTCCAAACTCATTTTGTAAGTCTGTGCGGTTTTATGGTTTCTTTCCTCTTATGGTTCGATTTGGTTTCAAGTCTTTTACCAAATATCTTCAAACTTTTATTTTATCAATTTTTCCAAGTCCAAAATATCGCTTCATGCATTTAATATATTTTCTTTGTAAAAATTGGACTTCAATTCTATTCTAAGCCCCTTGTCAAGGTAATTTCCACAGCTGAACAAACAAAAATTTTATTGTTAAAGGTACTACTATAGTGCCCTTTCTGTATTCACGATCCTTTGGATGCTTTTGTAGAGGTCCTAGAAAATTTCTCTCTGCGATGGCAGGCCCTAAGCCACAATCGTAATGTATAGTTAATTTAGATGTATGAAATTTAGGGTCCATTTAGCTCAAATTTGGACCATGTGTTCCCCAATTTGAGGCTTATCTCCTGGTATCTTTAGTTTTATTTTTTAGGTTGCGAGGTCTATATTATTATTTTTAGGCATAATTTCTGACCCGAGATGCATTTAACAATATGGGTCTTATTCTTCTTATCTTAATTTTTATATCTTATTTTAACTGGTTTCAAACTTGGATAGTGATTTCACAGAATTTTGAGCTTGTATATGCAAGTTTTGAGATTGTCGTTAGTACCCAAGTAGGTTAGGCTTATTCTATCTTGTAGATTGAGCAGAATATCATATTATACTATAATAGGTCAATTGTTTGGTCGGGTTGTTAGGATGGTTCTCGTCTTACTGTTGCTATTAGTTTATATTACTTTAATGTAACCACACATTGGGTTATAGATGTCCCTGGACTATTATAATCCTATTTTTGCTTACTATAAGTGACCTCTATAACCTAGAGGTAGGTCAGGGCATTTGGAATGCCATATCTGAGTTGTGTGCTTATATGGTGGCTTATTGTTGATCTTAGTTGTAGGCCTGCTTTGTGTAGTGTTTGTGCTGCTAGCATGCATTCTAGGTTTTGAATGGTGAAATTAGTAAATATAGGTGTGCCCCCATGAATTGGCTAAGAAATGGAAATTTGGTAATGTTTTACTGGTGTAAACTTGAAAGCATTTCATAAATATTTATCTACAGTTCCACAACACTCGGTTGTATGGAGCTTTTTTTACATACAAACTAGCTATGGATTTTTGACTAATATGGATCACCGACTCAGTAGTAGAAAGATGGGTCCCCAGTATGGAATATAGACGCGCGACCGCAGATGCATCCCAACCTTTAGGTTTTTAGATGTGGTCTCAGCATGACCCAAAATGGTGGGATTTGGAGGTGTAGCCTCTAGAACTAAGTACTATTTCCCTGTAATATACTTCCCTTAACCCTTTGAGTTCATTTCTACCATGCATGGTTTTACCTTTTGGTCTTACAGGGGAAGTCACATCGGGTTCCTTAAGGTACTTGTTCTTGATGGTCACTTTGTTCAGCGTTCTCTAATCGATGAAAAACCTAAAACTTTTATTATTTGTACCCAGTGGTCGTATAGGGGACAACTTTAGTTTTTTCTACTTTACTTACTTTATAGCATTGTTGTTGATTCTTTTCCTTAGTATCTATTCTAATTCCACTTTGTGGTATTGAGCCGAAAGTCATGTATGTTTTCTATCATCCAATTTCTCTAGCTATGATGTGGCTTTATACTGTGAGGATGAAGTGCACAGACTTCATTGCTTTAGGAGTATTGTATTTAATATTGTTTACTTAGTGTGTATACTTGTCTCTTTCTCGTGGTAGTTTCTTATAGTTCATTTCCCCAGCTACTGCTTTACTTACCTTTATTATATTATTTATGTTTCCTTTCCCTGTTACTTTATTTATACTTTATTTGTGCCAAGTCGGCCTATGATGCCTACTAGGTACCGGCTTTGGATACTCATGTTGCGCTTATGCAATCTTTTATGGTGTAAATATCAGCACAGTCCATCGAAAGTGGCATGATTGTACTGAATAGACGTTAGCACTTAGAGATAATAGTGAGCTTCTTGCGTTCGAGGTGATCATGTTCTCCACCTGTTGCATCCTTCTTTATTTTATCTGCAGTAGTATCTTTGTATATTGTATATATATTTTTGATACTCTATTGCAATAGCTCCATTTTCACTAATACCAGGTCTTGGGCAGGTTTTGTATATATATGCTTTTGTTGTTTCATATTGTTGTTTTCTGCTTATTGATTAGTATGTATCAGGTAGGGACTATTTCCTGTCGCTATGGGATGTGGGATAGGATGGCCTTCATATTGTCGTATGCGCTATCATGAACAAATTTATGTTAGTGGTATAGTGGTATTAGAGCTTTGGTTCATTAATTTCTTTGTCATTGGAGCAAGTAACTAGTAGATTCCTATGGATCAGTACATTTATGTTTCTATCTAGTCTTTGGGAGGCTACAAGGTATCTCAATAATAACTCTTACTCTTGGTTCTGTTCGTGCATTGGTAGTATTAATTTTTGGAAAGACTCACTTGGCTTCACTCATTGCAGATGGTATATACTGATACTACCTCCATGGATAGAGACCCTTATCCACCATCTCAAGAGACCGAGTAGCAGCAGATTCATAGCCATTAGGCACTCTTCAAGTAACATCACGGGTGCCCATAGTTATTGTAGATCCATCAGATACTACTGTGGAGTTTATGAAACTCCACAGTAGTATCCACAACCACCGCCTGAAACCATTAGAGATATGTTATGGAAGATGCTCCAAATGTTTGGTGGGGTACAAAAATTGAATTTCACTATGCTACACTTAGTCTACCAAGGTTTATCTCCCTTGTTAACTGGATGAAAAAAGTTCATGTTAATTCTGATATGCTTCACAACATACTCAATTAAAGCATCTTGTAAAGCTATAAAATCCTAGAACTCTTCTGTTAACAGCTCCCCAACATTTTTCATAGGGTGAAAACAATGCACATCATACATGTGTATTGACAAGGACCCAAGATCATACCAAATATTATAAGTGCCACCTCTAGGTTCCCATAATAAGCATTGTTCTAGTTCATCCCTATACTCCGCATGTGTTTCAAAATCTGAGAACCCCTTTTTCATTATACCAAAGTGGAAATATGTTTCTTACAATATTTGTTCCATAATAAATTAGACCACAAGGTATTTTGAGTCCTAAACCTCCATCATAGTTTAGCATACATAGACTGGGAAACATAAAACATAGACTTAAATCCTATTCCCTCATCCTGTTTTATAAACAAATTGTAATCCATTCAGACTAGTGCTTACTTCTACATAATTCCTTATTACTCTAAAAATAACAGCAAAGATCCTGTACAGTTCCTTGAGAACACGTTTAGGAGGGATTATAGAAGTTAAAAACATAAATAGGGATTTTTTGAAGAACACTAGTAAGAAGAACTTCTATACTACCAAATAAGAGCATCGTTCCTTTCCATGCTTGAAGTTTTTCTTTTACTCTCTAAAACAAATCTGTATTGTGTTCTTTCCTTTTCATAGCATGAGTGATAGGAAACCTTAAACATTTCATAAAAGAATATCCTCTAACCATTCCTGTACACTATTCCACCTTAAGTGAGATCCCCGCTGGTATATTTGGGTGCAAGTAGTAAAAACTCTTTTCTTTATTCGCCTTTTGACCAGATTGCTTATCATAATCCTAAAATACAACCATGATTTTCTCCAAATAATAAACATGATATGAAACAAAATAATTGTATCATCTGCACATGCTAAATAATTCAAATTAGCACTCCACTTTGGCATCCCATATCCTATAAATTGAGCATCTTCAAATAATGAGTTAAGATCTCTAGAAAGAACCTTGGTTGATAATATAATGAGGGTTGGGGAAAGAGGATTGCCCTACTTCACTCTCTAGTTGTGTGAAAAAACCATAAGATTGTCCATTTAACAACACTGAGTAGTAATTATTTGAAATCATCCTCCAAACCATGTTAATAAATCTGTTAGATAATCCAAATTTTTGTAATGACTCTTATGGTCATTTTTTTGTATTTTTATGTGTGTAGTGCTTTATAGTAGCCTCCCAAGTTATTTTTAACTTTCTAGGAATGGTAGTTCGGTTCCCTGGTAGTTCTATTGCCCGTTATCTTAACTCCCCTAACTCGAGATACATTTAACAATGTGGGTCTTATTCTTTTGTCTTAATTTATAGATCTCATTTTAGCTAGTTTTGATCTTATCTAGGTTATTCAAAGGAGTTTCAAGCTTTTCTACACATATTTTAAGGTTATCGCTAGTGCCCAAGTAGGATAGGCTTAATCTATCTTGTAAATTGAGGCTAATATCATATTTACACTTTAATTGGTCAGTTGTTGGGTAGGGTTGTTATGATAGTTCTTGTCTTACTATTACTATTATTTTACATTTGTAATGACCTGTTTGGTCATTTTCTCTCTTTCTGCTTTTTTTAAGTGTTTCGAGTCTTTTGTTAGTTCTCCCAAGTCATTTATGACTTGCTAGGATTGGTAGTTCAGTGCCCTAGTAGCTCGTTTACCTGTTATCTCATTTTCCCTGTTTTGAAGTTTTTGTTTTGAAACGGTGGAACTCAAGAGTGAAATTGTAGTAAACCCATATAAGTTCGAATTCTGATAGTTTCATTAGCTCTAAAATGCCGACTTTGGTCTAGATGGACCTTAACTTGACTATTTTTTGGAAATTTAGTTCAACCAAAGTACATTTTGGAGCATGGTTGGCCTTTTGGTAATCGAAGCATTGGATTAGAATTGTGATGCTCCATCAGCTCTAAAATGTTGAGTTTAGGCTAGTAGGGTTGTTAGTTCGCTTCCTAGGGTGTCCAAGATTGTTTAGGGATCGTTTGTGTAAGTTTGGAAATCTCTTTTTTTTTGAGTTGGTTTGAGTTTGGGGTATTTTTCATGCAAATGACCTCCGATGGCCGTTTTGACGATTTTGTTAGGCATAAAACACCATTTTCTTGTTGTATGTATAATTTGTTTGTTATTCGTGTGTAATTCTATTCTGAACCCCTGTTGGGAGTTTTGGAATATTATAGAAAAATAGTAGGTTGTTTTCATATTACAGGCACATTCTATTTTATACAATCGTGTGGCTTGGGATCGCGATCGCGTAGGTCTGGGGTATGTTCATTTTGATCGTAGATTTAAGAAGTACGATCACATAGTGTTGGTTTTCTTTTTCTAATCTATTAATGGCCATCGTGATGCATGCTTACGCAATAACGATGAATCAAGCCCAGATAGTTCGCGATCGCGATCCTTGTTAACGCGATCATGAGAGTTCCTACAGCTATATAAACTAGTTTCCAGCTTTTCCAATTCATTTTCATCATTTTTTCCTCCATAGTCTAAACCTCTTAGAGTTGTTTAAGGTGTTTTAAGTTGGGAAAAGTGATAGGGAGTTGTGTAGGATGTGGTGTGAGTTCGTGGTGCAAGTTTTTCTTGAGTAATTCTCATCCTTTCCATCCCTTTTAATTTCCTTACTTTGCCACATGATTTCCCCTTGTTTCCTTGTCTTTTGGGCCACAATTTCTTACCATTCTCTTGCCGTGTTAGGCTCTATACATGTGAACCCTTGGTTTATTTTTCTAGGCTGCGGGGCCTATAGGCTCCTTTTTAGCCCCGTTCCGACCCAAGTTGCATTACACAATATTGGTATTGTTCTTCTTGTTTTAAACCTTGTATACATAATTTTCTAGTTTTAAGTCATGTTGGCTGATTTTAAAACCGTTCGGGCTGCGTATACAACTTTCAGGAGGTTTTTGCTAGCGTCTAGGTAGGCTAGGTTTTCCTATAGATTGGGTTCTTATTGAATTCTAGTTTGTTTCAGCCATTTGGTGGGTTGGAGTAATAGTTGACATGACCTTCCTTCTATTTATTTTTCTTGCTTACCTTTCAGGACCCGTACGAGGGCTTGTTATTAGTTGTAGGTTGCGTTTAGCATGCCTAGTCTATAGGGAGTGACCAAGTGGTCATGTTACCGATACGGGGATACTTGGTGGTTGTTCGGACGAGTTGTGTGCTTAGTTGCTGTCTTCTGGCCTTTATAGACTTTGACTATATTTTTTATTTTCTTTAACTAAAATGTTTCGTGCATTATACATTAGGGGATCTTGTAATTGAGCATAGGCGTGTCCCAGGGCTAAGTTAGATTTATATTCACAAGATACCTAATTAAATATGAAAGTTTTCTTTGCTTAATAACTACTGGAAATGGACTTATACCTATATGTACGCTATGATCACCGTGTTGTATAGTGCTATTTTCAAATATAAAGGGAAAAAAGTTTTTCAACTATCATGGATGTTATAGGGTTACTCAAGGTGGTTCTGTTGGCACTAATAGGGAGGAGACCCTTGGTACTGTTCTTGTCCTGGCCTTGATGCGTAGTGACCACGGACTATTATTAAGGTAGAGCGACCTCTAAGGTGTGGACCTCTTTGTTGGTATTAAGGGGGAACGATCTTCGAGGTGTAGAGCCCTTTGATGGTATCGAGAAGGAGCAACCTCTGGGGTGTTGACCACTTTGTTGGTATTGAGGTAGAGCGACCTCCGAGGTACGGACCCCTTAGTTGGCAATGAGGTAGACCGACCTTTGGGGTCCAGACCCTTTTGTTGGTACTAGGGTGGAGCAAACTCCAGGGTGCCGACCCTTTGATTCAACTTCTTATATTTACTTTCTAGCACCCCATACATTCATTCTTACGTGTTTGTGCCCTTAGGCTTAAGGGGGAGTCATGGCGAGTTTGTTTGTGTTGGATGTATCCATTGTGGGATGGGGTACCTTTTGGATTTTTTTCTGTTACTTCTTTCCTTTCTGCTTATATTATTTTTGCCCTTATTTTGACCAGTTCTATTTATCTGTTGATTTGACCAGGATACTAGGTATGCTTCCATTAGATTGTTATCTTTGTTAGTTTTTCTTAGTTTATTTATGTATTGTTATGCCTTATCTTCCTTTATTGTTTTTACTCACTCTTCTTCTAACCTGATTTACTTACTCGATGTTCTTACTTGTATTTGATTTGAGCATGGGCGGCCGATGATGCCTACTGGGTACCTCATGTTTGGTACTCATGCTATATTCTTGTACCATTTTTGTGTTATAGATACTAGCGCAGGCCTTCACATGAGACATGATCATGCTAGTTAGAGGATTAGGTGATTTCAGAGATCAAAGTAAGCTCCAGCATTCGGGCTTAGCCTGTTCTCCAGCAGTGTTGGGTTTTCTTCCTTACCCTGTACATAATAGATCGATCTTGTATTTACCTCCTTTGTGAGTATTGTATATATTATCTTTCGGATACTCTGATGTAGATAGCTCCATTTTATCACAGTCAACAGTCCTGGGAGGTGTTGTATATTTTGTTGTTGTATATATTTCTTTTGTTCTTACTTATATTGTTGTATTTACTGTTGGTTATCTATTTTTGGCCCATTACTTATCGCTCCAGAATGAGGGGTTGGTATTATCTATCAGGGGGTGTTGACGCCATCGTGATCTAAGTTTTGGGTTGTGATAGAGTAGTATTAGATCAAAGGTTGCCTTGGTTTATGTGACAATGGAGAAAGTGTTGGTACAGTACTGCGAATTGATACAGGGACATTTGTGGCCTATCTTCGAGAGGTTGCAGGGTGCTATAGGAATGAACTCTTTTTATTCATTCTCCTCATGCGTAGTACTCGGGCCAGTTTTGGAAGTTTTTATTTGATTTCTCTCTTTCCACAGATAGTGTGACTCGCAATTTTTTGGTTGATAGAGACCCTCCTTCTACGGCTTAGAGACCCTACTCGGGGGTAAAGATGGGGCGACAGCCGGTACTCAACTGGTTGGTACCACTTCAACATCCTTGCCTCAGACTACACCTTCTACAATGTACCACCAATTCGGTATTCTACTACAATGCCTCAGCAACTGTTTATACTGGCCCAAATAGCCATTAAACGAGAGCTTTTGTGGAAGATGCTTATGATGTTCAGTGGGGTACCGGCAGATGTTACATAGATTTCAGCTCAGGGAGACACATTGGGTGCTTGGCCACCCTAGGTTCCTCTTATTATAGATTTTCCACCAGCTCTTCCAGTTGCAGCACAACCTATTTTGGAAAAAGTATTTATACAGTAGACCGATGCTAGATCCCTTCCGTGGCATGAAATAAGGAAGATGGTTGATCAATTTCTCAATATTGTGTCTGCTGGGTTCTCAGAGGCAGCAGGACAGGGCCCCTATGAGTTTATTTCTTTATGTGAGGAGAGTTGGAGGACCCTGGATCTTTTTGGACACTCATGGGACTGATTTTACATCATATCTTCAAGAGGATGCCTCTAGTCAGTGGTGGCAAGCAAGGACCGCAAACCACTAGGTTCATCCCTAGTGACTTGGGGAAAGCTTAGGGAGGCCTTCATAGCCCAATTTGTGCCAAAGAGCGCCCGTGAGGCATTGTGAGCCTAGTTTGTAGGGTTGCGTTAAGGGTCTATGACTACTATTTTAGAGTACGAGGCCTTTTTTCTTGATTTATCTAGGCATGTCGGGGACCTGTTTCCTTCAAAAAAGGAGCAGATTTTTTGTTTTTCATATGGGTTGAGATCGGACCTGCAGATTCAAGTTGAGTGGTTGATTGTTCTACAAAAGTTGTTTTTGGATATTGCGGACCATGCCCGCAACATTGAAGATTTGGCTAGACTAGCCCAAGGGCGCAGCGAGAAGAAACAACACTATCAGGGAAAATTTTATAGGGTCCAGATCGAAGAACCATGATTTTAGCAGGAGGTCCAGACTAGTCAGTAACATCAGGCCTTAGGGACTGGGTCGAGTAGTTTGTCCTCCAAGGGCTCGAGTTTAGGTTTATAGAGGAATGCTGAGGGATCTCATGGTCAGGATCGAGTGTAGGCCAAGTGTTGTGCGGGTCTAGAGGTAGGAAAATTTGCTAGAGACTGCCCAATTGTTCCAGAGATCGTCCCATAGAGCGTTGCTATGAGTGTGGGGATCTAGCCTAATTTTCCCAGGGATTATCATGATATAGAGCTGCTTGGACACCATTTCTAGCATAGCCACTTCAAGCAGAACCACCAGGAAAAGGTGTCTATAGATCTAGGGTACGGGCCATAAGATAGAGCTGGGGACTGCCATGGTGGGGCCCTCAGAAGTTTTTTGGTCTCCACGATGGGTCCGAGGTGGGAGCATCAAAGGGTGATGATGATGTCCCTGGTATGTACTTCAACTGTTGCTTTTTAGTTTGATCCGTTCTTTATTTTTTTCCTATCTTTCTTTATTTATTCCCCATGATTTTTCACCTTTGGTTGAGTATTGGTATGCCTGTAGGCTAGATCCTAGTGGAGGATGGACTGTGTAGGAGGCCAATCCCTTGGTTTTATGCAATTTTGGGTCTTTCTCGACAATTTTTGCCTTAGTGTTGCCGGGTATATCTCTCGTGAGGAAAGTTGGGAACTTTTGGACACTCATTGATTTGGGTTTTGTTTCGATCGTGGACCTAGAGATTCGGTTTTCTTCAAACTACCCCTTAGCCCTTGTGGTTTTTTATTCCTTTTTACTTCCTTTCTTTCTGTGTCCTTTCGTGTTCCGGAGTTGGGAGTTTGAGGATGAATGAGTTTTGTGGGTCGGGTGGGTAGTTTTGCTCTATTTAGTGGTAGATCGCATGGGTGATGTCCTTAGATGTCCCTTTGGGGGTTTGTTTATATTTTGTGGTTTCTAGTCAGTTTTCATGGCTTGTTGGCATTGTTTCACCTTGACCTCTTGTTGTTCTCTAGTTCTAGGGTGTGTTCGAGTGAGGTTTTCCATTTGAGAGTGTGCTGTCCTGAGAGTTTAGCTAGTTTTCGTGTAGGAAGGTTATTGGTTACTGGGACACAGGGGGTTCTAGTGGCGAAAGTTTCCTAGACACATTGTGTGTGTTTGGTAGGTTTCGTAAGCTCTAGGAAGGGGTATATTATGTGTGGTAAATTTACCACTTATTTACATCTATTTTTGCAGTAAATTTAAGGTAGTATGAACAATACTATCACTAATAGCTAAATTGTTGTTTTGCAGGTATTATGC
>JBDJHY010194921.1:0-11750 GCA_039654485.1 Withania somnifera | reverse complement strand
GTCATGAAGCCTATAAAATTCATTTATTACCTGCTTCCCAAAGGAACAACCTTTCCTCTGATAATTATCTCGGGGTTTGAGAAGTTCACATGTTTGAGGTTTTTGTAGAACTCTCTTACACACTTCTCATTTTCTTCACAAGGGGTAGAAACAAAGAAAAACCAGTCCATTGCCTAAGTCGAGCATGAAAATTAGAAACTTTTTCTGCCACATTTTTCATCTCAATGTTGAACTTCGATTTTTTCTTCTTTTCCAAAAAATCAGTGTATCAAAGATGATAATAAAGAGACATTAACCAAGTAGTATTGTATTGGTTAATGTCCTTCTCTTCCTTAATTTCATCGGCCGAGATTACGTCATCAATTAACTCCCTTGCCATTTCAATGCTTTAAATTACAAAAAAATAGGTCAAACATGTCAAACACTCATTTTAATAGTTAAAGAATGTATTAGGACACACTTAGGCAAAACAAAAGAAATAAAACAGCATTGGTAAGAGCTTGGGAAAGCTACTCTTTTAGGCACAAAATATGTAGGGGTCGCACCTGTGATGGTGAAGTCGTTGGAATGAGGACGCACCTGCGATGAGAGGTTGTAGGCATGAAACCACCCTAATGAGTAGAACATCTCCCCTATGGCCCTTCGTACCCAAAACTAGGTTAAAAACATGTCTATTTTCTTTGGGATTCAACATAACGATATCATACACATGCTTCTATAGTAAATGGCAAACCCAACTTCCTAAACTAGTGATGAAATTTGAATTTTACAACCTAAGAATATCTATGCCCTAACAAGTCTACCATCCACATTCAACACACACCATAAGAACTCACCTTGCACAACCATATTTAATTTTTTTAAAAAAGATCAAAATTCTTACCTTGTTGGTGGAGTGCTTTACCCTTCCTAAGTTGTGTAGATACTTTACAAAATTAGTGTTTGTGTTGTGTGAGTGATGATGAAGGAAAATTGTAGAGAATAAATGGAAAAGAAATTAAGAATGTATGGGAGGGTATTTCAAAGTTCTCTAAGTGAAAATAGAATGGGGAAATGTTTGTAATCATTACCCCTTTACCATCACTAATAAATTGCCAGATACTCTTCCTACAGATGTCAGGGCCTCCCCAGTAAGGTCTCTAGGGCGTAAAAAGATTTCTCCTGTGATGTGTAGCATATAGAGAAGTGGTCTCCACGGCTACCTTAACACCAAGAACTAGCGCTGCCACTCCTGCGGTTCATTTTTCACTCCTGCAACCTCACTCCTACAATGGAATTTATTTGCTCCTACGACACCCCTGTACCGGTTGCAGAAACCTTTCAGCATGCCATATTTATTTTTTTTTTCAATTGAAAATTTTGTTTGTTGGTCACCGATTCAACTCCTTGAGTGCCAAACATGCTCAGAATTTCATCCACAAAGTCAATTCACATTCATACATTTATGTCTTTGTAGGTTAATTAAACATAAAACATTATATAACTCTAAAACAAAAAATTTCAACTAAAAATAAAAAAACTACGAAAAACAAGAATTTGTATTTACCATCCACCATTTTACCATTTATCTCGCTACATTATATGGGGGATATCATTTTTCTGCCTTGGACTAGCAAACTTCAAAATGAACACATCTTGTTCCACTTTTGCTCAATTCCTCCAATGCCTCAGATTTTTCATATTCATTAAGATTCACCAAACTTATATTGAAAAATGCGTTCAATGTGGCCGAAGATGTGCTAACCCCAAAGATACTTTATTTTTAGAAACATCACCCCCGAATGAACTAGAGTCTTAAATCCAAATTTGTTCAGCTCATTTCTACAACTCTAATATCATCTCAACACTTTCGGCATCTTGCATTATATTCAAATTTGATGGCTTGAAAAGTTCCACTATCTCACCCAAATCAATAGAGACTCCATCCTCTAGAGATGACAACTCAATATCAAGACTATTCATCCTTTGATGGAACATGCCATACACTTCAATACGCAACCTCAAGTTGTCCTCCAAATTAAAAGTGTCGAATGCAACTTGCACCATCCTTTGGCATGTTTCCAAATACTTAGTTAAGAAGTCTTCAATAATTCATGCTGCGCATTCACGAACATAGATACATGTCTCAAATGCTTAAAATCGTGGCATTGGACAATCTTGGTTCTCATTTTCTCCTAAATCAAGCATTCCCTTAACCATTGCTTCTTGTGACATAGGTAATGCCATGAGTCTACAATTTTATTATTTGAACAAGGAAGTTTGCAACCACCAAACACACTTTTGGGTAAATATTCCATCCAAATCAAATCTAAAATAAGAATCTCTCCAACACAATGGAAATTGGCAAAAAAAAATATAAGAAAATATTCACAAGTTCAAATCAAAGAAAATATGGTCTAATTTTAAAACTAACTCAATACACCGAATTGTTCCCTAGCAATGGTGCCACTTTTGATAATGCTTAACTACACTTCAAAACTAATCAAAGGGTGCACGTGTACATTATCAAAGTATAATTACCCAATGAAAAGTTGGGGTAGATTCCATGAGGAACAATTGTATGTGAGGCAATCAAATAAGAGTGGAGTTAAAGTGTAGTTAGTAAAACTTGAACGCCTGATACAAGGTTTTAGGGGAAGAGGGGTTTAAAGTAATATAAAAAGGGTGTCAAATATAATATACACACATAGGTTGATCAGTGGCATCACTATGATAAGATAACAAGAAACCAAACTAGGGAATTAAATCATTAACAACCCAGGGTAGTTAATTACGTAGTCACCAATCAATCATGAATTTCGGGATTTAGCCTTGGATTCTAAAGTATTCTCCAATTTCTCTCAAACACTAGCTAATCTTTCTTAGCATTTTTATCTCAAACCAACTTAAGGATTATGAAAATCAAACCAAATTTAGGCTAAACTAGGACTTCACTATCTCTACACGAAACCCATAAAATGGAATTTAGAACTCTAAATCGTGCTAAGTCTATCTTCCCAATTCTAATTAACTTTCTTAAGATCAACTAAAGACAAATGGGAAAGTCCAAGGGTTAGATACTCCCTTTGGAATTCAACGTAAGAATAAGATAAATTTAGACTTTTGAAACTCAATTAATAATCAACAAATACTCAATTAAAACCAAAGCATAAAATGATATTAAGACCAAAAATCCAAATCTAAATATTCTATCAGTTATGAATACAAGAGTTACATAAGTACTAAATTCTAAACACTAAACATAAGAAAATAAAACTAGGGAAGAAGAGATGGGTAAGGGATTTAATAAATCACAAAATTTTCAATCCGAAGTGTAGGTGAATGGTTACAAGCTCTCTCTTTATGCTGATTTAAGCCAAGGGATGCCAAAGATATCCAAAAAATGAGACCTACCAGAGTATTTTATGATTTTGGGAATAAAAACCTATGAATTTACTAATAGTCCTGGATGGATCTCATATGTCACACCTACAGAGAGGAGGTTGCCGGTGTGACCTCATAGGGGTGGCAATAGATACACTGAGGCAATGCCCACTTTGCTGAGCATATGTCCACAGAAGCGGCACGAAGCATTATGGGAACTTCTTACCGTAGCGAGGCCCAGCTCGTAGGGGAGAGCTATATAGTGACTATTTGTGAAAACATGCCTAAAAATCATCAATTCACAACATTAAATGAGCTATTAATGTTGATCTGACTAAGATTGCAGCAGTTTATAAATGTCCTTGACCCAATTCCGTCATTGAGATTCGTAGCTTCCTGGGTTGGCAAGGTATTATTGTTATTTTTTTAGGGTTTCTCCTACATTGCAGCCCTCTTTACTAGATTGACATAGAAGTATATGCATTTTGGTGGTCAGTTGAATATGAGTCCATCTTTTTGAGGCTGAAGGAGTTTCTGACTACTGCCCCAGTTCTTATTCTACCAGTTAAGGGTCAACCTTTTGCAGTGTATTATAATGCTTCGGGAGCAGGTCTGGGTTGTGTTCTTATGCTGTAAACCATATTATAGCATATGCATCGAGGCAGTTGAAGGATCACGAACGCACCTACCCTTTATGATTCGAAGTTACCGGTGGTGGTTTTCATGCTTAATATCTTGAGGCACTAATTATATGGAGTCCACTGCAAGGTAATCTCTAATCACTACAGCTTGCAATACATTCTGAGTCATAAGGAACTTCACTTGAGACAGCAGAGATGGGTTGAGCTCCTAAAGGACTACGATTTGAGTATTCTCTACCATCCAGGTAAGGCTAACGTAGTTGTTGATGTATTGAGCTAGAAGGTGGTGAGTTTGGGTTTCCTAGTTGCAGTAACTTTTTCTGAGAGACCACTGGCTTGGAATGTTTAGTTCTTTTCCAGCATGAATAGGTTGGATCTTTCAGTACTAAAGAATATTTTTTCCCATATTGAGTCTAGATTATTGTTGTTTGACCAGATTTGATAGCTCCAGTATAAGGAAACACTTTTACTTTAGTTGAGAGAGAGGGCCCTATTGGGTGATTTTAGCTGGGTTGTGGTAGATTTCGATAGTCTATTATGGCTTCATCCCATCCTTGTTGTTCTAAGGGTTGGTGATCCGATTTAGACCTTGTTGGATAAGTCCCACTATTCCATATACTCTATTCATCCGAGTATTATGAGGATGTACCACAATCTAAGGCATCATTACTGGTAGTAGGGGTATGAAGAGGTCTATAGTATCTTTCATATCTCGGTGTTTGAACTACAGCAGGTGAAGTTTAGGCACCGAAGACTAGATGGTGAGATGCAAAGGCTTCCTATCCCTAAGGGGAAATGGGAGTGAATTACTTTTAATTTCAGCACAGGCCTTCCCTGTACTTTTAGAGGGTTTGATTGTATTTAGTTCATTATGGATCGATTGACCAAGTCATCTCACTTTCTACCAACTCATTTGACCTGGGATGTTGAGAGATTAGCCAAGCTATATGTCTATGAGATAGTTAGGTTTCATGGAGTACCAGTATCTATCATATCCATTCAGGGTACACAGTTCAGGGTACACAGTTTACCTCGCAGTTCTGTAGGTTGATTTAGAGAGAGATTGGTACAGAGGTTGATTTGAGTATAGTATTTCACCCACAGATAGATGGGCAGTCAAAGAGGACCATTTAGGTGCTTCATGATATGTTGTGTTCCTGTGTTTCTAACATTAGAGGTAGTTAGGATAGACACTTAGCTCGGGAAGATTTTTCTTATAATAACAACTACCACTCAAGAATTTAGATGGCATCATTTGATGCTTTATTTGGCGGACATTGTAAATCACTTATTGGTTGGTTTAATAGTGGAGAAGATCGACTCAATACTTTTGAATTGCTCTACGATACTATAGATTAGGTTAAATTTATTAAGGATAGGGTGCAGGTAGTGCATAGTAGGTAGAAGTCCTATGTGGATCGTAGGCTTCGACCCCTTGAGTTCGAAATTGGCAACTTGGTCTTCCTTTGATTTTCACCAATGAAGGGCTTTATGAGGTTTGGTAGGTGGGACAAGATTATCCCCCAGTTCATTGGAAATTATGGCATCTTGCAGAGAGTTGGAGGGGTTGCCTACAAACTTTCTTTACCGCCTGTGTTAGTTGTAGTTCATTTGGTTTTCTATGTATCGATGCTCCACTTATATATAGTGCACCCATCCCATATCATTCATTGAGAGTTTATACAGATTGATGATGCGTAGACTTATATTAAGGAGCCTGAGGATATTATTGATATGGATGTGAGCCAAATCAGGTCTAGGGAGATTTCGGTAGTGAAGATTCATTGGGCTTATTGACCTATCGAGGAAGCTAATTGGGAGAAAAAGTGTGATATATGGTCCCAGTTTCCATATTTGTTCAAGCCTTCAGGTATAAATCCTTCCTTGACATTCGAGAACGAAAGTCCTTTTTAGTAGTGGTTGTTGTAATGACCTGTTTGGTTATTTCCTTGCTTTTCATCTTTTTCTATGCTTAGAGCTATCTGATAGTTGCATGAAATCATTTATGACTTGTTGGGACTCGTAGCTCGGTGCCCTAGAAGCTTGTTTTCTCGCTATCTCAGTTTCCATATTTTGTAGTTTTAGTTTTAAAATAATGGAACTCGAGAGTGAAATTGTAGTAAACTTGCTCAACATTGAATTTTGACAGTTCTATTAGCTCTGGATATGAACTTTGGTCTAGGTTAACCTTAAGTTCGTATCCCAGAATTTTAGTTTTTGAGTTTGGACAATTTTATGGAGATTCTGCTCAGTCGAAGCTCATCTTAGAGCCTGGGTTGTATTTTGGTGATCGGAGCATTAGATCAGAAGTTTGATGATTTGATCAGTTCTGGAATATTGATTTTGGGTTAGTTGAGTCATTGTCTTTCTTCCTGGTGATGTCGTTGCATTTTTGAGGTTATAGGTTGAAGTTGTGAATTTTTTCCAAAGATGTTGACTTGGTCAACATTCTTTTGAAACGGCCTCGTATCTAGATTTCATCTATGTTGTTGAGTTCAAAATACCATTTTAGGTATATGTGCATAGTTCATTTGCTTAATTTATACCCCTAACACTTTTCAGGTGGTATTCGGTTTTTTCCTTATTGTAAATTTTTTGCTATCAACTATATCTGGTGCAGATGGTTTTCTTCTTTACGATCGTGGAGAGATCTTATGCAATCACCATGATTTGCTCTTATTTTTCTATGGGATCTTTTCCTCCCTTCACGCGATTGCGATAAAGTTGTTCCCCTTACTCTTCACGATCGCGATCCCCAGTCATACGGTAGCTATGCCTTGTGCATCATCTCATTGTGATCGCGACCCCTTGCCCATGCATTCATGATGAACAAATGACTGGCAATATATAAATTGCTTCATCAAAATTTTAGATCATTTTTACCTTTGTTTCCTCAGTTTCTCATCTTTCCTAATGGCTATTTAAGTCCAAAATCAAGTTAAGTTGAAGGAAGTCCTCCCCAAAGCTCACCCTCACCCTTCCTCTCGTTGGTAAGGTTTTTTTTCTTAGTAATTTCCACAGAGGTGGATGATTTTCACAATTTTAATGCCATAATTCACTTTATAGCCATTTCCAATTATTATTAGTTAGATTACTATTCGTTCTAGTGTAGTTGGCTGGGTTGTACTTTTTGTTAAGGCGACATATTAGTTCGGGTGCATATTCATTCTGTTTTAGCTTCTTGTGATTTTTCAACGTTTTGCACTTCTGATCATGCTACTTTTGAGCTATTTCTGGGACCTTCCGATATTTCATCTAGGCTCAAAATCAAACCACATGTTCATTGAGTCGATCCCTTCGCACTGGTATTTTTAGTTTAATTTTTTAGGCTTTGGGGCCTATGGACCTATTTTGGGGCCCATCTTCCCATCGGGGTTGCTCATTTCAATATGGGTCTTATTCTTTATCTTTTAATCCCTGGATTCATAATTATATAGTTTGGGTGACTTTGGCTGCTTTTGAAGCTTTGGGCTTATGGTGTGCGTATTTCACGGACTTTTCTCGGTGCCCAGGTAGGCTAGGTTTATTTATGTGCAGTGTAGACTGGGTTATTATTTGGTGTTTGTGATATGGCTAGTAGTGTGGGTTGGGTTTTAGGTTGATCATTGTATTTTAGCTAACTTGTGATATCTTTATTAGATTTCGGGGGCCTGTGAAAGGGCATAGTTGGTAAAGGGTTGTATGCCCTAGTCCTGGCCTAATCACGTGGGGGCCACAGACCTTAGGAACTATTCAAGTTGTCGCGCGATGAGTGTAGTGATAGGAGATCTTAGATGGTGGCCTTTGTCTGACCTTAGACTCCGATTAGTTTTCATTTTAGTTATTATTATATCATTGTTGCTATTTTGTGATAGGGCATCTGTATATTATTGTTGGGGCCGAGTTTGGCACTGATGGAACACAAATCCTAAATTTTATTAGAGGCATAGTCCTCTGGGGCGTAGACCCTGAGTTTTGCACTATAGGGAAAAGACCCTACATTTGATTAGAGGTGTGGTCCTCCGGGGCATAGAACCTGAGTTTGGCACTAATGGGGCACAAACTCTACATTTTATTAGAGGCGTGGACCTTGAGTTTGGAACTAATGGGGCACAAAACCTACATTTTATTAAAGGCATAGTCCCCCGAGGCATATACCCTAAGCTTGTTACTGATGGGGTGGAACCTACATTTTATTAGAGGTGCGGTCCACTAGGGAACAGACCCTGAGTTTTGCACTATTTAGGCTTAGATCCTGATCTGGAGTGTGAGTCAAGGTCCTCCGAGTTGCAGAGGTCCCGAGATTGGAACTTATTAATAGGATGGTGTTGTCGCTACATGATACCTATTTTACTTTCCTATACCCCCGTGTATTACCTTCGTATTGTTGTGCTCACTGGACTTAAGAGGGAAGTCACGATGAGTTTTTTTATACTGTATGTACTTACTGGTGGTATGCGACGCCAGTAGGTTTTATGTGTTTAATTCCTATTCCTTACTTAGCTATATTCTACCATTCGATCATTTTATTCGTAGTGCATATATGTATATCCTTATTGTTACTTCTTGGATTAACTAGAGCATAGGTACGTTCCCTTACTTCAATTTTCATGTTCTCGATATTTTACTTCCTGTAGATTCTTCCATAGACTTTTAGTATCTTTATCTTTCTGCATATCTATTAATTAGCGCTTTGGGATGCGGAGGAGCTATTATCGTCCAGCTCCCTAACCTAAAGCGGCACCGGGTAATTGCCGAAAAATTTTACTTTGAACTGTTTGAAAGTAATCCAACTTGAGTTATGAGAGTAAGAATGATTTCCTTTTCATTTTCAGGAAGAAATAAGAAAAAAAAGACTTACATCTTTAATTGATTTGATCATTTTATGGACCCAGTTGTAATTTCTTAGATAGAATTCTTTTACCGCTTTCCTACTATCTTTGACCCTTTTTTTTTCCTCGCCTTTATTACTTGCTTTTTATTTTAGCTAGTAGGCCTATGATTCCCACTGGTTACCTTTTTTGTACTCATGATGTATATCTATATCGTTTTTGTGGTGTAGATACCGGAAGGGGTTATCAGAGATGCCTTGATCTGTGAAGTAGATACAGCGAGTAGCATAGATTATCGTGAGTTTTTTTATTTGAGCCAACTGTGGTTTTCTTGATTTCTAGTCTGCTTTATTCTGTCTATAGCAGGCCCTGTGTTGTACTACTTTTGGAGGAGTTTCTTTGTATGTTTATCTTTTGGATACTCTATAAAGTAGCTCTATGCGCAACGGACACCAGGTTTTAGGATTTGTGTAATTTATTTATTTCTTATGCATTCTTTATTTTATGTTTTTGCTTATTATTTTTTTACTTTGCTTGATGATTTGAGTGTTTCTAGCCCGGGCTTTAGGGTTAGGCTTGTATACTGGAGGGTTGTAGCCACCATCATGACCTGAATTTTGGGTTGTGAAAAATATTGTGTCTGATTAGGACATGTGTGGACCCTTTGGACCATAAATTGTCGGGTGCAGCTATGCTGGATAGTTAGCTGCCTTAGTGATATCTCTGTACCTATCCGGATAAACCTTCGTTAGGTAGTTGGCAGCCCTGTGTGATGATATCATGCCTTAGCACCATGAAAGCCTGGGAGTGAGTCATATTGTACTAAGCCCTGTATGGGTACATACTTGGACCTTAATGGGTCCCCTACCGGAACTTGTGTCATCTTTGGTGCAATTCTCATGGCTCAGAACAGTTAGTTGGGCTAGAAGATGCTATATCTTATGGCTAGGGTTGACAACTATCATATGGATTCCAGTTATAATCTTTAGATCATTTTATCCTATTGATTAATTTTTTGTAGCGAGCATGCATTTAATGTTTTCGAAGGCAACTATATTTTGACAAGGTAATAACTGGAAACTAATTTCATATATACACGTATCTTCCACAACTACGCTCATGAGCTGTATTGACCTATTGGGGTTTGCCTATATGGCTAGACTTGATTTTCCATTGAGATACGATATACGAGATGCGCCTAAGTTTTGGAACTTTTGTCCTGATGACTATATTACTAGTGGGATTATTACAAGGTTTATCATGGGGGTTTGGGTCCTTCTATGGGCCCTACTGATCCTGGTTGCAATGATTAGGGAATGATGTGCAACCCGGGGGAGGGGTATACAGAGAAGTATTGATATATGATTCGAGTTCTCCATGGGTCCCTCTTGATTTGGGAATATCCCAGATATGGATCATGCCGACACGTATTTACTTTTCCAGTACCCCTTTGCATTGTATTCCTACGCGTAGATTTGTATCCTTTGAGATGTATAGGGGAAACACTTGTTGTATTACTTGGTTGCCTGATTGTACCTACTAGTAGAATAGGATTCAGGTTGAGTTTGTTCTCTAGTAGACCTTGTTGTTCCCTTCTGACTTTCATAGGTGCATTTGTACACTTACTGTATTTGCTGTTAGCTTGGCTTATGGATAGTTCTGTATCTCCTTATTGGTCCTGCCTTATGCCAGTTACGTTGGATCTCTATGTGTGTGTTGCAAGTGGTCATGATTTACTTGTGACCTAGGGTGTAGGTATCACACCGTGGTAGTGACTTCCCTTTTTACTTGTTAACTTATATTGCACACACATATAGTTGACCCTACACTATACTTACTAGTTATTGCTGTAGTTACCCCTTGTTGTTGTACCTTGTGCTCCTCTACTCTATTTTCTTTTGATCACTTTTTAGCTTGCTTATGTTTACTTTTGCCTGGCTGGCCTATGATGACTACTGGGTACCCTTTTTTTGGTACTCATGCTATACTTTTGCATATTTTTTTGATGCAGATCCTAGTACGAGCTAACAGAGCTTACACAATTGTGCGATATAGCTAGTGTGGTTCCAAGAGATTTCGGTGAGAAGTTAGTGTCCTTAATGACCAATTTTCCTTCCAACATCATATTATCCTAGTTAGATCCTGGATAACTATATTATGGTTTTACCCTAGTGTGTGTTGTATTTTGTACTTTATGTATATAGATGCTCTACAACCACTATACTAGGTTCTGGGGAGTTATGTTTAGTTGTGTATATTCATGTTCTACTTTTAGTCCTTTTTATCTCCTTTCCCTTTTTTCTTTTGGGTTCTTCATAATGGCCCACCGCTACTTGCTCTGAGTCAGGGTTAGGTTTGTCTGTAGGTGAGATGTAGATGCCACCACAAATCAATTTATAGGTCATGACATTGAGTCTCTACAAATTATACCTAAAATTCCTTTATATGGATAAGACATTGTGTTTAAGTTTGAATGCATCATAGTGAAGAACATGAAATGCATATCATTGATTTTCTCCATTTCATAGTGAGAATGTGATAACAATGCATAATACATATGAAAAAGACAAGTGGTTTAATATATGCACATGAAATGAAGGAGATTAATAATAATAACTCCTAAAGAATTTTTTTTGAAGCTTGGTATAATACAAAAAACTATATTAGAGAAAAATGTCGACATCATAGGTATGCCTCAATTTTCTCCAAAAGTTGTAATGTCTTGAAAAGAGATTTTAGATAATATAATTTAATATGCTAAAAGCATATTTAGATGATTGTTATCTCCTAGCACACGCAAGTGTACGTTGTTATGCAAGTAATATAGTGGCTCTTTGAGAGCCGAATGTCGAACCCAAAGGGACTTGGAAATTATTAATTAGTTCGGCTAATCAAGCTATATGAGGACTTTAACTTTAAAGTGCAAATTTAGAAT